>FXXK01000414.1:29032-51113 GCA_900184695.1 Betula pendula
TGAGAGAATACCCGACCACCCCTTCACTAACCACACGGATCTCGTCATCAAAAACCATCATTAACCGCATGGGCTTGCATCCACTAGACCCGCAATGTAGGTGGAAACTATTGACGGGTAAATGTACTTGGAGCTTCAGATGTGCCTCTCCTAAAATTAGCGGGATAGACCATTGTTCCACCAATGCCATTATCTCAATTGGTGTAACCCTCAAGAATCCCGGCACCTGACGTTAAATGGGTAAATACAACTCCGTGACCATGTTGTTGCCCCAAGCAACACTTCTTACAAGGGGCACACAATCAAACTCCGTTCCTGTAGAATTTCACTTGCAATTTCACAAAAGCATAACCCCACGAATGTACTCCCGCGAACTTTCGGCTTTCTCATCCAACTCTTGTCCATCGTTCTCACTATATCACAAAAACTTTGATGAGGCATTTGTCAATAATACCCATAAATGTTAAACTAGAGAAATTATTTAATTACCCAGATACAACATACCGCACACCTTCTAAATCATGTAAGCCTTCTATGTTTAATGTCAATTACAAGTACAAACAATTTAAACCAACGCCTAGATCCAAATGGTTATTCTAAATTAAACTCTCAGCATTCATTACAAATTTAAAAATTCTAGATTTGTAAATTATAAAATATAGGTTTTTTTAAGCATGGAAACGTTTAAAAAATGTCACATATGACAAAAAACCATTGCACCGGATCCAAATTTGTGTGACTAGTCGATGGATTTTAAAAGCATAATTAGATTTAAAAGTATTTTCCATGGCTTGTCCACTGTGAATAAAATTAATATATACAAGCGTATTAATTTTTAAGGTATTTTTTATCTTTTTGTGTACAAAAGGGCATTTTTACAATTTTTGGTAATTTTGAGGGAGCACATTATTATAATTGAATTTTGAGGGGATATTACAAATTTTTTGGTAGTTCAAGGGAGTTATATATACTTTCCTTTAATTTTGTTTTATTACATTTTTACGGTGTACACGGTGTCCGTCATGTAACAATTTTAAATGATGCGGTAATACACAATGTGACAAATCATTGAATGATTTAAACATGTAAAATGTAATTTGAACTTAAAGTAGATTCTCTTTATCATTAATCTAATATTGGCATTATCTTATTTCATAAGTTTCTAGCATCTTTGAGTGAAGTAAAAAGGTTTGAGTGCTCAAAATTTTATGTTGGGCATAGTTGTAAATATCTCTAAAAAATCACAATAATATTGTATTAATAAATTAAATAACACATTACGTTATCGGCCAATCGAATGACATACTAAGTGATATATATTAAAAAAAGTAACGAACATCTTGAGCAGCAAGAAATTTTTTTTTTTTGTGGGAAAAACTTTTAATGGCTTTAGTGCCTTAAAAAAAAATATATAATGGAGAACAAAGAAGTCACTGACAAAATGAACATTAAAATCATATATACATTGCAATACATACACGGTTACCAGTCCAATAAACTTTATTAGGGATTTCATAGTTAATTGCCCCGAGGCTAAACCACCCTGCCTTTTGGGTCCTGAGCTTCCCCACAAAATTTTAGAATGCCATAAGAAATTAATTCAAAATTAAAAAAATTATGCATTTTATAAAAGAACCCTTAAACAATTTTATTTCATAATTAAATCTAATTATTTTTTATTTTAATTTTGTCCCTAGTATCCTAATATTCTAATTCCGCCCTGATTGATGACATGTGCAATTAACTTAAGCATATAAAATTTTATTGGTCTTAAAAAATTTAAAAATACAAAAAAATTGAAAAACAACATAAAATGGGTCAGGATCATACCGGTTCTGGACGTTGGCTAGGTACGTTGGTGGATAGAGGATTGAGCAGAATCACAAAGAGAGATGGAGGATCTGGTATATTAGAGAGAGAACGTACCCTTAATCTGAGAGAAAGAGAGAATTGAGAGAGAGATCAGTGGGCTAGCTTGACACAAATAGAGATTGAGAAGTGAGAGAGAGAGTTAGAGGAGAAGAAGAGAGTGAGAGAGTGACTTACAGGGAGAGGGGGCCGGCGTGGAGCAACTTGCAGGGAGGGAATTTGCGGCGTGGAGCAACTTGCAGGGAGCACTCGAAGAGATCGTGCGTGCAGGGAAGAGAGGGAAAAAGAAAATGTTCTGAAATAAGGGTAGAAAAAGAGGGAAAACCCTAAATCGAAGAAGATCAAAAAGCTAGGCCCGTGTGCGGTCAAAAAAATTTAGCTGGAACATTCCTGACCACGTGTATGGTCAGGAATGTTCCTGGTCGGTTTTCCTAAACCGTCTGGGATTACCAGACGGTTTAGGAAAACCGTCTGCTCATACCAGACGGTTTGGATAAACCGTCTGGTATGACCAGACGGTTGTCGTCAAACCGTCTGGTAATCCCAGACGGTTTAGCAAAACGTCTGTTATGACCAGACGGGTTTGGCCAAACCGTCGGGATTACCAGAACGGTTTGGCCAAACCGTCTGGGATTACCAGACGTTTTTCTAAACCGTCTGGAAACACTTTTTCCTAGACGGGTTTTCACCGTCTAGGAAAACCGTCAATAACCCATTTTTTTGTATGGGGTAGCTGGCCGACAGCCACCCCAAAAGTGGGGTGGCCGAAAGCCACCCTAACTCTAGCTAGGGGTGGCACGCACCACCCTGGCCTCCTCTGGGGTGGCCGCGCAGAAATCTCTGGGGTGGCTCGCTGGCCACCCCCGCCCATAGGGGTGGCTATGCGCCACTCCAGCCCTCCTCTGGGGTGGCCCACGAGCCATCCAAAGGTGGCCGGAGGTGGCCTGCCAGCCACACTCCCATGGGTGGGGGTGATTGTCGACAACCACCCACCCATCCTTTTCTATTTTTTTTTTAAAAAAAAACTATTTTTTAGTTATATATATTATAATATTTTTTTTTTTAATTTTTATATTTTTTTATAAGAATGACACGTATCGTGTTTTGATTGGTACTGACATGACACTTAACGAAATCTGTTAAATATTTTAACAGAATTTGACTCCAGTGACTAAATTATTTTTTGGTGTATCACAGAGACCTTTGAGTACACTTTGATACTACAGGGAGCGATTTGTAATTTAGGCTAATCACATGGACTAGTTTTACATTTTTTCCTAACTTATATAAAGAAATGGCACAAATTTGTATCCTCCAATAAAAAATTGACACCCTATTGTGCACTCTTTTCAATTAATTAATATGCACGAAAACACCCTATTAAACATTATTTTCAACGTATCACAAAACCCAAGAGACTGGTTGTGTTCCCTCTTATGATAAAGTTAGCTAGTGACGTCCAAGAGACTAGTCCTCCTTATCGCCGGTGGGGAATGGGTGTTTTCTGGTCATGGAGTATCCCTAAAGATGTATTCCTAGTCAAATATTCTCGCTTTGTGTTTGTTTATATTGGTTTAGTGAGGTTGTTTGTGCTTAATGTTTTGGCTTATCTGGCTTTTTTTTCCGAGCAATCCAGGTTTGGGATGTTAGGTGGTCTTGCATGTTGTTTTGTTGTGTCGATTGCTTTGGGGCTTAGGGGCTAGTCTCCCTTTTTCTTTATTTTTCTTTGGTTTATGTTAAATTACCACTTATTCTAAAAGCTTAAGCTGATAGGAATAGATAAATTTAATCATTAAATTAATACTTTAACATTTCTCCTCAGGTGTGAGTTCAAACTTACTTTTTGATAAGTACTGAGACTCAACACGTGGATATTTAACATGCTCAAGACCTGTAGCTCTGATATCATGTTAAATCACCACTAATCCTAAAAGTCTAAGCTGATAAAAAGATATGAATTTAATCATTTAATCAATATTTTAACAGTTTCATTATAATAATTTACTATTACTTATTCATTCAAAAATAAGAAATTGATGTTGAAGAGCTCGGTCAAATTTTATATATGCAGGTATCGAGCATGTTGGAGGAGATATGTATGAAAGTGTTCCAAGAGGTGACGCCATTATGATAAAGGTCAGTTAATTAACCATATTAATATGTGACACTTGAAAGTAGATTTGCACGGCTTAACTCAAAAAAAAAAAAAAAAAAAAAAGAAAAAAAAAATCACAAACACAAACAAATGACCGCTTGTTTGCATTTTTCATGTATTATATTGCAGGTTATATGCCATAACTGGAGTGATGGACATTGCATAAAATTTTTGAAGAATTGCAATAAAGCACTGCAACAAAATGAAAAGGTGATTATCATTGACTATCTAATGCCAGAGGCAGTTGAGTCAAGTGATGCTGCTAAGTATGTTTCTACCCTTGATAATAACATGCTTGTTAACCTTGGAGGGAAGGAAAGAACCGAGAAGGAGTTTGAGGCCTTGAGCAAGAGTTCCGGATTTTCGGCTTTTCATGTTATTTGCCGTGTCTACAATGTTTTGGGAGTCATGGAACTTCACAAATAAGTCTCCAATTACTAACCACTACTAGTACATATACGTACTAGTAGTACTCTTCTACTAGTTGTGTTGCCAATAAGTGTTTTTTGTATGAAACAGGCAATGGACTTCATATGCAAGCCTTTAACTTGCTTTATTTCAGTCCTAGTGGACGTATTGTGTCCATGAAGTCGATTGCGTGCATCTCATAGTAATGCATGGTGATTAACTTGAATAAGATTCAATAATAAAAGAACATATAAATAAGTAAATTCTTGATACAGTTAGTAAGATATTGGGGCACGTTATATGCGTGTTTATATATAACGCCTTCTCAACAACCATTTTTGACTATTGGGGTGGTTGCGGCCAAACCACCCCTTTTGACCACCTTTGGCCTAGCTTTTGAGGTTGCCTAATTGTTTTCGTGGTGATCAAAACATCTTTTTTTTTTTGCCACTGAAAGTGGTTTGGAAACCCATAAAGAAGTCAAAGAAGTGGTTGGCCAAAGAGAGAGAGAGAGAGTTTTAATTGCCACATTAGACAAGTTTGACAGTGGAGTTTTAGTTGCCACATCAACTTTGTCCAACTTTATAATTTGGAAAAAGTTCGCATACTCCCATCAAACTACCACTCAATTTGTAAATTTTTTCAAACTTTCAATTGTAACAATGTTCCTCCAAACTTTTAATTGTGACTATGTCCTCCCAAACTACTAAACAATTGTCAATGTCCTCCCTAAGGACGAAAATACTATTAATAAAATAAAATATTTTTTTTTTAAAAAAAACTAAACAAAAATTAAAAAAACAAAAAATTATTATTTATTATTATTATTATTATTATTATTATTATTATTATTTAAAAAAAAACACTACAATTCATAAAGGCTTGAAAAAACTAAAGCTAAAATTTTTTAAAAAAAAAAAAAAAATGGAAAAATTCAAGAATAAAAAAAAAACACAAGTTATAAACATTTTTGTTTAAAAAATTATTTTTTAAAAAATAAAAATTTATTATTTTATTATTTTTTTTCGAATTCATAATGGCTAGAAAAACTAAAACTAAAAGAAAAAAAAAAAACACTCCAACACAATTGGCCAAATTCAAAATTTTTAAAAAATAATTAAAAAATAATTTTTAAAAAATAAATTAAAAAAGGTATTTGTCTTATTAAAAAATTTGTAGGGTCATTTTTGTCTTTTTATTATTCTTGAGGGATATTGTCAATTGTTTGGTAGTTTGGAAAAAACATTGTTACAATTAAAAGTTTAGAGGAGACATTGTCAATTGAGTTACCGTTTGAAGAGGGTATGTGAACTTTTCTTTTATAATTTTATAAACATCTTATGGGTATTTAGGTAATTTCACTTATCAATTTGAAAAAGAGAGTTGACATTACAAACTTCTGAAAAATAATAACCCTAAATTAATATTTTTTAAATTTAAGAGTGATTACAAAAATAATAAAAGATCAAAAGTAGTAAGTAAAGTTTCCAATAATATATCTAAAAATTAAAATGACAATACTTATGTGATTAATGGTATAACTTACAAACGAAGAATTAAATGACAAGATAGTGAAATTAGTGGGGGTAATTACATTTTCTTATAATTTGCATTGACCATAGCCAATAGCTTATTCCTTCCTTCGACAACATCTGCAAACAGCTCATTCACGACAGCTTCAAACATCTCGATGCCCTCTTTGAGAGCCGAGGAGCTTTTCTTCAGCAAATCAATACTCTTCCGCAGCCTCTCTTGATCCGCTCCTTTGCCCTTCAAAATCTCTTCTTTAATCTCCAAAACCGCCTTCTCGACAACCTTATTCTCAACCAAAACCGGCCTTGTGACGTCGTCGTTTCCCTTCAAGAATTCGCAGCAATCCACGAGCTTCCCAAGTGAAACTGAGAATAACTTCAGCCGTGGAAACTCACGGTAAACTTCCTCGTTAACGTTGTTTCCAATCTTTGAAACTGGATAGAGAACCGCAGAAAAAAGAAGCATGCCCATTACACTAACGGCGCTTTTAACGGCATAGATAAAACGATAGCTCTTAGTTTTAGGCATGCCGGCGGTGGTGGTCTCGAATAGATTCTTATCTTTCCACTTCTCATCAACCCCATAAATTTTCTTACTTTCAATTTCTAATCTCTCAATCTCAGTCTTGGCCGTTGCAATAATATCTGGAAATATCTCGTCGTCGTTACTTAACTTTGTAACGGCGAGGTCAACCGTCAGCCGATACCTTCCCATACCGGAGATGGATGAGTTTAGGGAGTTGCATAAATCAAGGAGATCTAACGTCTCTTTCATGTACTCATCCAAGATATTTATACCATCCCACGAACCGAGTACGTCGGATTTTTCGTAAAAGAGAAATAACTGAAAGTGCATCTTCCTTAAGAGATTGGTGGCTTCAGAGCACCATTGAAGGGAGATGGAACCTTCAGGTAGCGATATTGTTTGAAGCCTATCGACGTCGGTAATTAGAGAAGAAAATAACGTGACGGGTTCATCGATATTGGTGGATGAAGATGGTTTTCGTGATCTGCGCAGAGATGGGAAACATGTAAGAAACACTCTTTTCATTATGATGATCGAAGTTATATTAAGATGATCTTCTATATATGACCGATTGTAATATTAATCATTTGCAGCATCAGCTTTGTTAATTTTGATGCTTAACCCACTTTCATAAATCGCTTTCCAGACGAAAAAGTTGACGGAAAGTAATTGCATGAGTCATCATGATGGATTTCAGTAGCTTCACAATATAAACTTGTGCTTTTCTCGCATTGGTGGGAAAGAATACGTGCTGCTTAAGGAATATATATTTTTTATTTTTATTTAATTTATTTTTATCTTTATTTTTATTCTTAAGATGAATATCTTTTATTTTTTATTCTTAAGAGGAATGTAAAGAAGTTAAATCCCCTGTACTGCAAACCAATTCTTTGGAGTCACATGCTCGTTGGTGAAACTGAAATTTTATCCAATTTGTTTGAAGAGAGCGTTTTATATGAGTTCAGAATTTGTCTAACATGAGTAGATACACGAAATGACTCTCGAGAGATTCCTCGTCCAAAAAAAAAACAAGTCACGTGAGTTAAGCATCAAACACACAAGTTACAAGCAATCTGCTACCTCTTATTATTTGCGTCCTATTATGCTATTATGTATCACTGTCATTTTGGTTTAACCGTTTGAAAACATAGATATAAAAATGTAGTTAAATGTTTAATAAAATTTTAGTATAATTTTTAAAATTATGTGTTTTTAAAAACTGAATCTCATTCCTTACGATTTGAAAAATTATCAATTTATTATTTATTTTTCAAACGCACTCTCAAATGGAACACTTTTTTTTTTTTTCATAATTTTGATTAAGAACACTCTTTTTGGCCTGCAAATCGTGGGGCCAATGCACTCGTAGGACAAGTGGAACTTTACAATTTTACTCCGAGGCGGTAGTAATCCACTGGACCTAATACAGCTTTGCAGGGAAGCGTTTCCTCATAAAATCCTTGCCATGACAATTAAGTTAAATGAAATGATTTGGCATTCAGGGTGAAGCATGTCATGCCTTTTGAAAATTTAAATCAAAATGAAGGGCCAAACTATATATCAAAGAATCAACTTGCATATAAAATACAATCACTTGGGATTGATAACACTAACCTTTTAAACATCGTGCTGATGCAGATTGACAGTCGAAAATTATCAATTCTGCCAGAAAAGGAGACAATTTGGTCTTTGTAAATTTGTTCTGTTACATATGGCGAGCAGTACTAAAGCAAAATTGATGAAAGAAGCAAATACAGATTTGGATTGATCTTTGCAATTAAGCCTAAAATGTATGATAAAGAAAATGGGAGATAGAAATCGACAGACATACCAAGAATTGATGGGTATTTGAATCAATCTGCTTAAAACATTTTATGATTGAACAAGCAACTTAGAAACCTCGTCTTCCCTCATGGTGCAATATTTATTTTAAATATATAGAAATTTAAGCAGAGTGGAAGACAAAGGCATGGAGAAATATTAATAGATCCACCTGTACCTAACATTTAAAAATTAATGCCATAAATACTTCAAAACAAAAAAGATGAAATCAGCTTTAACTTCGGTATAAAAACAATAATTGATATTTGAAAAATGAGAAGGAATAGATTTGAGAAAATATGCCCCGTCAGCAAAATTAAAGCGTTTGTAATCTTAGTTAATTAATGCAGTATCGTTTGTACATTAAAGTTAGAATAAATGGACATTCATTTGTGAACTAGCTAGTGAATTTTTCATTTGCTCGTCATATTGTAGAATGAATTTGCGAAGACGAATGTTTTACAGAACCTTTGCCATAAAAAGATTAGTACCCTCTTTGGCACCTACAAGAATCCTTTCAATCTATTTCATTTCAATTTTATGGTTATGATTTAAAATTAATGCATCTAACAGTATAGATTTTACATTATTTAAATTTTTTAAAAGACGAGTCAATATTAACTTTATATACATCGTTAAATACACCAACTTTTAATTCTAATCAAAATTGATATGAAATAAAGAGGATTCCAACAAACACTAGGGACACATTGAACCTAGAGAAAAAGAATACGTAAAAATTGGGACATGTTGGGAAAAGAAAGGGGGAAGGTTTTTTTTTTCTTTTTTTTTAAGCAAGATAAATATTACATTAACATAAACAAAGATACAGGATCGAGGAGGGGACGAGGGACCCAACAAACACCCAAAAACAGTTATTATAGTGCAAGAAACTAAGACTAAACATAAAACGAAAAATTAATGGATCTAAACAAATTTAGTACAATAATTTTTTGACAAAAAGGGTCAAGGAGACAGTTGATAGTTTTGCATAAGCCCATCACAATCAAAGAACCAAAGAGAAAGAGAACAAAGGAGAAAGAAGAAGAGATGCGGCTGCTTCTCTCCTTTTTGTTATTCACGTAACTCAATTGTCTTACAATGAGACAAGACAAAACATATATAATAAAATAACCCAAACAGCAAAACAAAGACAGAAATACCCTTAGTACATAAAACATATATTCTCTAACAACAACCACCACGAAGGTGGAGTTTGATGCTAGCTGCCCAAAGATTGAACAGCTAATTAAGAGAAGGGTGCACGGCCGATGACTGCGATGATCAAGCGGTTGATGAAAATCACCTTTATTAAAGAAAGAGCATGATAGCTCTGCAACAGGTCTAAACAAAAAAGATAACCGTTCCCACTTTATCAAAGTTGAGCGAGGATGGTAGTCATGGATTGGCGAGGAGTACAAACAGCCTCCAAAGGCTTAGCCTTTGACAGAAGAAGCTCTAAACCAGGGCTCATGTCCACCATCTCCTTCCCAACCCTTTCCCAATCAAAGCACTGAATGAGTGCACCCAATGCCAAAGACATTATCCGCGTGGCCATGCCGGCGCCGGGGCATGCCCTTCTCCCTGTTCCAAACGGAACGAATTTGAACCTCTCTCTTTCTCCATTGAATCCTTCAAATCTCTCTGGCTTGAACTTGGTGGGCTCCTCCCACAGCTTGGGATCCCTATGAATGGCCCACGCATTCACCAACAAAGTCGTCCCACGTGGTATCTTAAATCCCCCCAAAGAGCAATCTTCTGAGGAAAAATGAGGTAGCAAAAGTGGCACCACAGGATATAGTCTAAGTGTCTCATTGATGACACAACGAAGATAGGGAAGCTTGGGAAGATCAGAGTCATTTATCAACCGCCCATCTCCAACTTGGCTGTCAATCTCCGCCCTAACCTTCTGCAATTCCTCTGGATGATTCAGAAGCAGTGACATTGCCCATTCCATGGTTGTTGTTGTTGTATCTGTTCCCGCATCAAACATCATCTGAACCATTAAATGCATGCGCTAGTAACGTTAGAATATATTTTGAGTACAAGTTTCTGTAAAATTGAATGGCTACATATTTAGTAAAAAAGGTTTAGGAGAGCTGATGATCGACTACTTGTAAACGCTATCTCATTTACAGAAAGCTATAAGAAAGTCCCACCATTTTCCATCCTATTATTACCTATATACTATGGAGGAAGTTTCAATCAAGATTTCGTATTGACAGATAGATGATTGAAACAAGATTTCGTATTGATAGATAGATGATTGAAAATGTTTCAATCATGTCGGACTTTGCATGGATATGAATTGCTGTTGCTTTACTTACCTTCCTGTACATACTGCATCCTGTTCTGCTACAAACAGAGCTGAATAGTTACTTTGGTTAAAAAAAAATAAAAAAAATTAAACTTCTTACCCTTCAACTTTAATAAGTTGTAACGTACCCTGGCCTCATCATATTTTAAAAATTTGTAATTTTATTCATCCGTTAGATTTTTCTATTAAATTCTAAGAAAGATAACTAAACATCCCCTTTAAAATATTTAAAATAAAAAATAAAAATAAAATACCAAAGAAACTTTACACGGGCCATGGGTCGTTGGACGTGGATCAAGTGGCCCACAGCCATAGAGAATTTATTTTTTTTACTCTTTTTTCGGTTAAGTTTTTTTTAAAAAAAAATTAATTAATTAAGGATAATTTTGTATTTTTATTACTTTTATATGATTGTAAGAGACATTTTACATGTTTACTATCTAATTTAACCCTAAACTCTAACGGTAAGAGTGATAATATTGTAAACTTTTAAAATATACCCAACATTATAACTTTTTAAATTAAGTCTAAAAGTAAGATTACAAAAGTGTCAAAACATTAAGGGCCTGTTTGAAACTGCAATTTTAAAATATGCGATTTTAAAAAGTGCGATTTAAAAATATGATTTTTGAAAACACAGTTAAGCGTTTGGCAAAATCGCAGTTTGGCCTTTAAAATCGTAGTTTAGCCTTCTAAAATTATGCGCTTTCAAAAAAGCACCCCCTTACCTGCAATTTAAAATCGCAAATTTTTTGCGTTTTTAAATCGCAATTTTTTAAAATTGTAGTTCTCAAACAATCTAGTTTTTGCGATTTGATTTAAAATTGTACTTATTGTCTACGAAATCGTAATCTCAAACGCACCCTATGAAAGGTAAGTTAAGTTTTTCTTAAAAAAAATATAAAAACCACGATTGAGCAACAATATGGGGAAAAAAGAGATTTATATTAGCACATACCAATACGGTGCTTTTTATGACATTATCTGAACAGAGCTCTGGATCTGATTCATGAAGAGACAAAAGAGTCTCAATGAGTACAGTCCTCTTCTTTTCCACGTCCACTTTGTTATTCAAAGAATTACTGAGTTTCTTTTGTTTAATCTCTTCTATCAAATCCCGCAAGAATTGATCTCTGTTCATCTTCAGCCTCATCATGCTCTTCTCCAACCCTTTGTAACCAACCCACCTCAAAACCGGAAAGAAGTCACATATATTCAACGCCAAGTTTGCAAATAAGTAAGTCTCCTTGAATTCTTTCAGCCGTCGCTCTCCCACATCCATGCTCGCCGCCTCCTCTCCGAGAAATGGCTTTCCGGCAGCCATTCTCATCATTATATTAAAAGTTAAAAGCGAAAACAAATATCTAAAAGGGTGTTAGTCTAGTTGCTGTAGTTTACTTGTATTATTTATAGCTAAGATTGTAGTTGTGTATTGTTCTTTGTAAGGAATTATTTTTGGTTAATAAAACTTGGTAGAAAAAACAAACAAACAAATACCTGAACTCCACCCTGTGGGTCCCACTATTTGAGACAGCTCTGAATATTTGGCGGAGAAGGAAGTGAACTTCCGGTTGTGGGATGATGCAGGACTTGTGGAGGTTGACCTGAGAGAAGATCTCGACGGTCAAGATGCGCCGGAGGTTTCGCCACAGGTGGCCATATGGGGCCGACACTAGAGCGGTGTAGTTGAAAGTGAAATGGTCCCCGGACATTGTGCGGGGACGGTTTGCAAACGTTATGTCGTTTTTGGTGAAACATTCTTCGACAAGGGAAGGAGAGGATACGACGAGAACAGACCGGGAACCAAATTTAAGAAAGAGAATTGGACCGTACTGCGATGACAGGGACTCAAGTGTTTGGTAGAGCGGTTGTGATTGTTTGAGGAGGTGGAGATGGCCGATTATTGGCAGAGAAAATGGAGTCGGTGGAAGCTTTTGGTTGCCGGAGTAGAATACGAGTTTGATAATGAAAATTACAGCGAGGAAGAAAGCAAGGCAATAGTATAAGCTTTCCATGGCAAAGCAACAAAGAAAGCGCGCAGTTCAATAGCTAGAGAGAAAGAGATTATCATATATAAATACCAAAGTGGTAGGCGTCATACGTCTAAGAGCTTTCGTCGCTGCATGGACCGTACGTGTCTACGGTATGACTTTTTTAATTATTTTAATATCTTTTTTTTTTAAAGACAATAAATAACATTTAACATTTTAAATGTTCATCAAGAGTAGGGTTGAATAAAAGGTTGGAAAGGATAAGAGTGCATCCACGAGCTGTTGACCGTTGATTTTAATTGAATGATGATGGTGAAGGATTAATTTTTTTTCTTTCTTTTAACGTGATAGTAAAAATTATTATTTGACTTGCCATTTGTTATAGTAACATGAAAGTAAAAATAATCATTTAATTTTACAGTTAAAATAGTTCAAGTCAGTCAAGAGGAAAAAGATAAGAGTGTAAGTGCATTCTCATCCGGCTCTCTAAATTTCTTACTTTATTAGAAAGTCAAAATTTATTTTAGAGCATTTTGGAGCTTCTATCATGCTCCCCACTTTGAGGAAAAAAAATGGGAAGCATGAATAGTACTCCCTACTATTAGGCAGCACATTCACAACCTACTTTTCTTTTAACTAATAAAACATTATTTATTTATCCAACTTTTTGTTTTTCCCAATTTTTTTTTCTCTTCCCCTCTCAAAGAAAATATTACTTTTTTCTCTTCCCAATATAATAAAATATTATATTTAAATGAAAAAGTGAAAGTAAATGCTTAATTTAGGGAGCCAAATGTAAGTACTTAAAAAAAAAAAAAATAGTTAAAGTAGGAAAAAATGATTTTATTATCAAAGTAGAGAATAAATGTAAAGAGTCGGATGAAAATCTTCTAACATAGAGTACAACCCACTATCTTTGACTTGTCACTCGCTTGTAAACTATACTCTCTCAAGTGCTCACGTTTTTTTTTTTTTCCTTTTACGTGATAGTAAAAATTATTATTTGACTTGTTATTCGTTACAATAACATAATAATAAAAATTATCATTTAATTTTACAGACAAAAAAGTTCAAGTACGTACAATTCACTATCTTTGACTTGTTGCTCGCGTAGAGCATTCACATTAAACTCTTCAAAATTTCTATAAATTTAATTTTAAAAATCTACTTTAGTTAACTTAGCTAGTCACTTTTCAAACCACTAAACATTTAACTTTTTTAAATATTTATCTACTTTAACTAAATATTATATTTTATTGATGAAATCAACTTTTGGACTCTTTGCATTAAAAATCTACTTTGATTGAGAGGAAAGAAAAAAAAGTATGAAAAATAAATAATATTAAAAAATATTTAACTTTCACTTTTAGACTCTTTACATTTAAAGAGCATTCTTGACAAATGTTAAACTTAACATTTAATAAAGAGCTTGTTAAATGATAGTTTTTGTGAATTTTGTTAAAAATTTAGAGAAAAATTAAATATAAAGAGTTCATTGTGATTGTTCTTATAAACTGTACTTTTACGTGTTCAATATTTTTACGTAACAGTAAAAATTACTATTTTCAGTCAAAATTGTTCAAGTACATTTCACCATTTTTTACTTGTCCAAAATTGGACTCTCTCGTGTAGTAGATACCATCATTTCTCACAAGATTGGACGTATCCTATGATTAAGATTGTACAAACGAGGCGGTTATAACTGTTTCATGACCACTAACCGCTTTAATAGGCGGTTATAAACAAATCGCTAACCGTCGAGGGTGGGCGGCTATCAATTTTAGGAGTAGGAGGTTAATAACCGCTATATATAATAATAATAATAATAATAATAATAATAACCAAAATGACGTCGTTTTGATGTTAAAAGGTTAATAACTAATTAATAGAAAACATGTTTCCCTGTTTGTTATACATTTATAGTTGATTAAGAATAAATAATAAATTTGAGTTGTATTACATATCAAATGATATTTTTCTAAAGTGGAGATCTTTCTTTTTCTTTTTTTATTGATCGAATCATATTTATTCTAAAAGTTTTGATCGACTATTCATTCCACTGAATTAAATATTCCCAGTTTCACAGTTTCTCCATTCATATTTATAAGAAAAAAGTTTTGATGGACTATTTCCAGTTTTGATCTTTTCTTTGGAGTCCTGTACATGTTCTCAATTAATTAAATATTGCTAGCTGCAGTACTGAAACTTCTAAAAGTCTTATAAAAAAAGAAACTTCTAAAAGACTTATCTAAAAAAAAAAAAAACCTTCTAAAAGACTCTGGGCGTCAAAAAAAAAAACACAAGATAACGAAATCTATGGAGTTGTTGGGATGTCAAGCTGAACCACTCCCGAAGACATGGGTGCCGGCAATCGCCATTCGCCCCCAAAGAGTCACGTGGTCCGCGCCTGACTTCTATTTTGACTTTTTGTATCTGACTTCTTCACGAGATTGATAACGTCGACATGTAAAAATACACATAAGATTATACAATTTCTTTTATGTATTGTTTACCATGCATTGTGCCCTTCATTCTTGTTTTTATTCTAATTCTTTTTCAACTGAGGGTATTTATGTAAGAAAATCTTTTATCTGGTATGACCTATATGCCACATGTGTATATAGTTTATTATCTTTATTAATAAAAATTATGGTGTACGGTAATTTATTCTACAATATGTTAATTAAGGTTATGAAATTAACTGTAATTACAAATTGATTTTATATCAAATCAATTTATTCCTTAATGAGAGGAATAATTAAAGTCTATAATTAATTGAAGGTCTCTGACCTAGTCTATAAATACATAACTTGTGTATTCTATCGATACGGCTTCAGGTTAAGAATATGTCAGAAGATACATCTCTATTAAATTATTATTTTCAGGATCTTGTATTAGAGGTTCTTTGGTTTGCTTGAACAACTATGACTGGAGGTAATCCTAGAACCACTTTACTTTTCTACTGCGTATTTAGCATCATATATTATGTATATGCTTACATGTGGTATTAGAGCCTTCTTCATGCTATTTTGCTCAGCATTAAATTTTGTTGTTGAGTTTCCGCATGTCTGAATTATCATTGTTAATATCTCTTCAGTACATATATTCAATGCATAACAGAATGAAACTTTTTTATATTTTTCATTATGGGTTGTCGTTTTATTAACCTTGCTCCTACATTGTTTGGTAATATTTACCAAACAATGGTACTAAAGGGATGAAAAACCGTGTGAACCCATGCTTGGATTGAGAACCACCGTAGGGTGGAGGTTGGGAGTCTGAATCCGCGGAGGTCGGATCTCTCTGACACAAATTGGCCCCGGATGATTTCCTGTCATCTCAAGAAAATAAAATAAAACACAAATTGGCCCTGGATGATTTCCTGTCATCTCAAGAAAATAAAATAAAATAAAAAAGTCACGCAGGTTAAGCATCAAACCCACAAGTTACAAGCAATCTGCTACCTCTTATTATTTGCATCCTATTATGCAAATATGTATCAGTGTCGGTTTGGTTTAACGATATAAAAACAATGTTATGAAAACACAGTGAAATGTTTAATTAGTAAAGTTTTAGTCTAACTTTTAAAATTATGAGTTTTAAAAAAATGAATCTTATGTCTACGATTTGAAAAATTATCAAATTATATTTATTTTTCAAACACACTTTCAAACAGAACACTTTTTTCATAATTTTGTTTAAGATCACACTTTTTGGCATGCAAATCGTGAGGCCAATGCGCCAATGCACTCTTGGAGTTGGGACAACTACTGGAACATAACAATTTTACTCCGAGTGATCAAAAGTAATCCACTGGACCTAATACAGCTAGCTTTGCAGGGAAGCGTTTCCTCATAAAATCCTTCCCATGACAATTAATTAAGTTAAATGAAATGATTTGGCATGGAGGGTGAAGCATGTCATGCGCATGTCCACCATGATTAGACAGCTAGCAGAAATAGAGTGCGAGAGATCGAGGAGAAAACTAATCAAAGATTAGATAGCTAGAGCGGGCGAATTAAACGTGGAGTAAATATAAATGACAGCCTGGACTGAAATGAATAGCATTTTCAGCCTAGGCACATGTACAATAATTTTACTGTTCATGAGTCCTGTGAACAGTTTTTTTTTTTTTTTAGCCCAGGCTGATGCACTGTGGCTGATGCCAATCGTTGCTCTTAAACGTGAGGTGCGCATATAGGTGGAGGGTTTTGATTTTCTCCAAATATTCCTAGCGTATAAGTGTTGACGTATAAGCGTACACGTCAGAATTGTTTTTTTAACTGGCATATACTCATACGCCAGTATTGTTTTTTGGCATTTCTAGAAGAAACACCAAAAAAGTATTTTAAAGTTGGCGTTTATTCGGATAAAAAATTCAAAACGAAGGCCAAACTATAACTCAAAGAATGAACTTGCATTATATAATCTCTTGGGATTGATAACAGTAACCTTTTAAACATCGTGCTGGTGCAGATTGACAGTTGAAAATTATCAAATCTGTTAGAAAAGGAGACAATTTGGTCTTTGTAAATTTGTTCTGTTACATATGGCGAGCAGTACTAAAGCAGATTTGATGAAAGAAGCAACAGATTTGGATTGATCTTTGCAAGCCTAAAATGTATGATAGAGAAAATGGGAGATAGAAATCGACAGACATACCAAGAATCGATGGATATTTGAATCAATCTGCTTAAAACTTTTTATGATTGAACAAGCAACTTAGAAACCTCGTCTTCTCCTCATGGTGCAATATTTATTTTAAATATTATATAGAAATTTAAGTAGAGTGGAAGACAAAGGCATGGAGAAATATTAATAGATCCACCTGTACCTAACATTTAAAAATTAATGCCATAGATACTTCAAAACAAAAAAGATGAAATCAGCTTTGGCTTCGGTATAAAAACAATAATTGATATTTGAAAAATGAGAAGGAATAGAGATTTGAGAAAATATGCCCTGTCAGCAAAAGTAAAGCGTTTGTAATCTTAGTTAATACAGTATCATTTGTAAATGTGCATCAAGTTAGATTAAATGGACATTCATTAGTGAACTAGTGAATTTTTCATTTGCTCGTCATATTGTACAATGAATTTGTGAATGCGAATGTTTTACAGAACCTTTACCATAAAAAGTTTAGTATCCTCTTTGGCGTGACAAGAATCATCTCTATTCCATTTTAGTTTCATGGTTAGGATTTAAAATTAATGCATTTAATGATATAGATTCTACATTATTTAGATTTTTTAAAACAAGTGTCAACATTGATTTCATATACACGATTAAATGTATCAACTTTAAATTCTGACCATAAAATTGATACGAAATACAGATGATTCCAACAAACACTCCGGGCATATTGAACCTAGAGAAAAATAACTCAGAAAAAACTGGGACATGTTGGGAAAAGAAAGGGGGATGGTTTTTTCTTTTAAGCAAGATAAATATTACATTAACATAAACAAATATACAAGAGGAGGGGACGAGGACCCCAACAAACACTCAAAAAAAAATATTATAGTGCAAGAAACTAGGACTGAACGTAAAACGAAAAATTAATGGATCTAATAAGATCCAGTACAATGATTTTTTGACGACAAGCGTCGAGGAGACGGCCACCACGAAGGTGGAGTTTGATGCTGCCCAAAGATTCAACAGCTAAGAGAAGGGTGCACTGCCGATGACTGCAATGATCAAGCGGTTGATGAAAATTACCTTTTCCACAACCTTAGACAAAAGAGCATGCTAGCTCTGAAACAGGTCGATCTAAAAAAATACAGAACCATTCCCACTTTATTGAAGAAAATATGTTTATGAGTAGAAATTAGCTAGGCACAGATATGATAATCAAAGTTGAGAGAAGATGGTAGTCATGGATTGGCGAGGAGTACAAACAGCCTCCAAAGGCTTAGCCTTCGACAGAAGAAGCTCTAAACCAGGGCTCATATGTCCACCATCTCCTTCCCAACCCTTTCCCAATCAAAGCACTGAATGAGTGCACCCAATGCCAATGACATTATCCGCGTGGCCATGCCGGCGCCGGGGCATGCCCTCCTCCCTGTTCCAAACGGAACGAATTTGAACCTCTCTCTTTCTCCATTGAATCCTTCAAATCTCTCTGGCTTGAACTTGGTGGGCTCCTCCCACAGCTTGGGATCCCTATGAATGGCCCACGCATTCACCAACAAAATCGTCCCACGTGGTATCTTAAATCCCCCCAAAGAGCAATCTTCTTAGGAAAAATGAGGTAGCAAAAGTGGCAAGTGTCTCGTTGATTACACAACGAAGATAGGGAAGCTTGGGAAGATCAGAGTCATTTATCAACCGCCCATCCCCAACTTGGCTGGAAATCTCCGCTTTAACCTTCTGCAATTCCTCTGGATGATTCAGAAGTAGTGACATTGGCCATTCCATGGTTGTTGCTGTCGTATCTGTTCCCGCATCAAACATCATCTGAACCATTCAATGCATGCTCTAGTAACGTTAGAATATATTTTGAGGTAGAAGTTTCTGTAAAATTGAATGGCTACATCCTACATATATAGTAGTGTTTCACACGGAATTTAAAGGCATGGCTGATGGCTCCCTCATTTCTTATCAAGGACAAAGAATAAAGAGATTTAGGAGCGCTGATGATCAACTACTTGTAAACGATATCTCATTTACAGAAAGCTATAAGAAAGTCCCGGTCACCATTTTCCATCCTATATCCAATGGGGGAAGTTTCAATCAAGATTTCGTATTGATAGATAGATGATTCAAAATGTTTCAATCATGTCGGACTTTTCATGGATACGAATTGCTGTCTTTAGTTGCTTTACTTACCTCATCCTGTTCTGCTACAAACAGAGCTGAATAGCTACTCTGTTTTTTATTATTATTATTATTATTTATTTATTAAATAAAAATAAAAAATAAAAAATTCTTACTCTCAAACGTTAAAAAATTGGACCGTAAAAAATTCTTACTTTCAAACTTTAAAAAGTTACAATGTTGGGTCGTTATGTTTTAAAAGTTTGCAATATCATCCATCCGTTATGATTTTCCGTTAATTCTTAATAAATGATGCTAAAATTTTCAAAATATCCCGTTAAAAAAATAAATAAATAAACTAAAAAAACTTTACACCGGTTGTGGGTGGGACGTGGATCAAGTGGCCCACACCATAGAGAATTTATTTTTTTACTCCTTTTTTTATTTAATTTTTTTTAAAATAAAATATTAATCAAGGTAATTTTATATTTTTATTAGTTTCAAATAGATATAAGAGACATTTCATATGTTTACCGTTTGATTTAACCTTATACCCTAATCGTAAGGGTGACAACATTTTAAAATTTTAAAACAAGTCAATTAGACATTTTAACTTTTTCAAATTTGAGGATACGATTACAAAAATGCCGAAACATGAAAAGCAGAAGTGAAGTTTTTCAAAATAAAATAAATAATTTTTAAAATAAAAATTAAGAAAAAAGATGATGTAAAAACCCCGATTAAGCAACAATGGGAAAGTCAGAAAGTTGATATTATGACATCCGGGGCAAAGTACCTTTAACCCCTCTGAAGTATCCACTCATTGGCACTTTAGCCCCTAATGTTTCAATAAGTGCATTCGAATCCTTTGAATATCTCACGTTGGCAAAATATTCCCTCCGTCTATTTTTTCTGTTATTATGACGGAAGTCAAGTCACGTACAAAAATGTGACTTTTTTTTGCCTAATGTTTCGAAAATGCACTCAAGCTGAAAAATAAAAAAAAAATATTTTTTTTTAAAAAAAAAAAGAAATCAGGGTGGCTGCCCATTGACAGCCACCCATTTGAGGTGGAGGGGGTGTCCTGCGAACCACCCCTAGAGGCTGCTGGGGGTGGCTCGCCACCACCCCTAGCGCATGGGGGGGCGCGCGCTACCCCGCCACCTCTGGGGTGGCTCGCGGGCCACCCAAAGTTGCGGGTGGCGTTCGAGCCACCCCCAGTAGTGGCCGCGTAAACCACCTCTGTGGCAGCGCAAGTAGCCGCGCGCCACCCAAATCTGATCTGGGGTGGCGCACGAACCCCCTAAGATAGATTAGGGGTGGGCGCGTAAACTTGGGGGGCTCGAACCCACCCCCAAGCCTAAGGTAGCATTCAAGCCAATCTAGTACGCGGCCACCTCTGTGGCAACCCGGGTGGCGGCGCCACCCAGATCTGATTTGGGGTGGCGCACAGCCACCCGCGCTGCCACAGAGGTGGCAGCGTTTTACACGGCCAATACTTGGGTGGCTCGAACCCACCCCAAGCTGGGTGGGCCGCACGGCCTCCCCGATTCGCCTGATGCGGCCACCCATGGGGGTGGTCAAACGCCACCCCCAGCCCTGGGGTGGCGTGAGCCACCCAGGAGTGGCGGGGATGGGGCAAGCCACCCCCAGCCACCTTTGGGAGTGGCTCATAGGCCACCCCTCCCCCCAAGTGGTGGCTGCACCCGTTTCTTTTCTTTTTTTTAAAAAAAAAATTTGAATTTTAATTTTAATATTTATATATTTTTTTAATAAGATTGCCACATGTCAGCATCTCATTGGTATTGATGTGGCGCTTAACAGGAATATGTTAAAAATTTTAACAGAATTTGACTTCGGAGACTAAATTATTTTTTTGGTATATCACAGGGACTTCTAAGTTCATTTTCATCCCACAATAAGTGATTTGTAATTTAGTCTAATCACAGAGACTAATTTTACATTTTTCTCTTTTTTTTTTTTTATATCACCGAGAGTAATTTGTAATTTAGGCTAATCATAGGGACTGATTTTGCATTTTTCTCTCTTTTTATTTTATACCACAGGAATTGATTTATAATTTAGGCTAATCACAGGGACTATTTTGCATTTTTCTCTCTCTCTTTTTATTTTTTTTTATTTTTTATTTTTAGGGAGTGATTTGTATTTTATATTTTTTTGATTTTTTAATTTTTTGTTTTACTTTTATTTTTTGTGACACTTTACCCTAGAGAGCATTTTTGAACATTTCGGTATAAAAAAGTCACGTGCTAGGTACGTGACTTAACTTTCATTCAAAATAACAGAAAAAATGGACGGATGGTATTGTTTGCCAACGTGGGATGCTTCAAGGAGGTCAAATGTCACTTTTTTAAACATTGAGGATTAAAGTGCAAATAAATAGATATTTCAAGGGAGTAAAAAGTACTTTGTCCGGACATCCGAATACGGTGCTTTTGATGACATTATCTGAACAGAGCTCTGGATCTGGTTCCTGAGGGGAAAATACCATTTACCCTCCCAATGTATCCACCCATTCGCACTTTAGCCCCCAATGTTTAAAAAATGGCATTCGACCCCCCTAATCTTGACGATGTTTGCAAGTTAAACCCTTCGTCCACATTTTTCGTTTTTTTGGACAGAAACCTAGCCACGTGCGTTGCACGTGACTCTTTTATACCAAAATGTACAAGAATGCCCTTGGGG
>FXXK01000414.1:51665-62194 GCA_900184695.1 Betula pendula
TGTGATTTTAAATCAAATCGCAAAAAATAAATCATTTGGGATTACGTTTTTTTAAAAAAACTAGCAATTTAAAAATACAGATTTTCTACGTTTTTATATCGTAGTTAAGGGGGTGCTTTTTTGAAAACGCACAATTGTAAATGTTAAACTACGATTTTAAAAGCAAACTGTAATTTTTTCAAACGTTTAATTGTTTTTTTAAAAATCACGTTTTCAAATTTTACTTTTTGAAATTGCAATCCTAAACGAACCCCTAATTATTTAATTAATACTTTAATACTTCCCATTACTTGTGGGACATATGTAAACTATTTTAATTGAAATAAGGGTAAATGATAGAGACAATATTTTAACTCATAACTTTTATTTTAATATCATGTTAAATTTTTATTTATTCCAAAATCTTAAGTTTTTTTTTAAAAAAAATTAATAATTTAATTAATATTTTAATAACACGTAAGAGAAATTTGAAAATTTCACCCAATGAAGGAGTTTTTTCCACATGGCTTCTGTTGTGCATTGAAGATAAGCTTCATTTAAGGAGTAGAAGTGTCCGATAACGAAATCTATGGACTTGTTGGATGTCAAGTGGCCCACTCCTGTAGACTTGGGGGGCTTGAAATGAGGGTAAATGATAGAAATAATCTTTTAATATCATCTTAAATTTTCATTTATTTCAAAATCTTAAGTTTAAAAAAAAAATTAATAATTTAATTAATACTTTAACAGCACGTAAGAGAGATTTGAAAGTTTCACCCGGGAAAGAAGTTTTTTCCACGTGGCTTCTGTTGTGCATTGAAGATAAGCTTCATTTAAGGAGTGGAAATGTCTGATAATGAAATCCATGGACTTGTTGGATGTCAAGCAGCCCACTCCCCAGTGACAGACCTACGTCTAGTCTGAAAGGGGCCATGGCCCTCCTTGGTTTTTTTAATTTTTTAATTTTTTTTTTTAGTAGAAGAATAGGAAAGTGAAAAGAAAAGAAAAAGAAAAGAAGGAAACAGAGAGAGACCGAATTCGAAAGAAATAATGGATGATTTTAGGGTGTTTGTTTTGTGGTGATAGTTGGATGTGACTTTCGGCTAACCGGAAGAAAAGAGATGAAAAAGGATAGAGAGAGAACTAACGTGAGGGAATGAGAAGAGAAGAGAAGAGAGTAGAAAGAGAAGGATAAGAGAAAAGGAAAGAAGGGATTTAAAGTAAAGTGAAAAAGAGGAATTGGTCTTGTACGTTGGTGTGTAAGAAGAAAAAGGGTGAAGTAGGAAAAAGACAAAATTTGGGAAAGGTGTGAGATTAAAATATTTTCAGGTCTGTCTGTTTGATTTGTATTTATTTGCTACTAAATTTGTGCTTCAAAATATTTTTATGTCTACCTTCACATTACATAGATTTAGTTAGGGCTATAATATAGATTCCTCGCAGACAAGACAACTTAAGCAATAATCTCTATTGAATTTTGAATCTATAAATTATAATCTATTGATTATTTAATTTCAGTCTATTTCGTTTTCTGTTTCCCACTTCTTTTATGTATTAGTATACTTCCTTTTTCTTTTTCTTTTTTCACTACAAAATTAATTATAAAATGTATTATTTGTTTATTATTAAGTATAATAATTTTATTGTCACTCAAATTAATTTACCTAAATACCCTAATATTACTATGTAAATTTACTTATAGATGATGAGAAAGCCAATTACAATTGTTGACTTTTTCAAAAGAAAAAAATACACAAAGTTCAGAAGCCAATATTGGTGATACATTATCACCAACCTCTGATATCTCAATTTTTGAAAATCCTTCTACAAAATCTCAAAATGTTGATATAAATGAAATTAATATTAGTTCATTGGAACATGATCCTGGTTTACGTTCCCGAATAAAAATCCTCATTTACACTTCGACCCCCTTAATAAAAATTTCTAGTTCTGTCCTTGCCACTACCATAGACTTGGGGGGCAATCAACCCACTCCTGTTGACTTGGGGGGCTTGAAATGAGGGTAAATGTCAAAAGAAAAAATAATAATAATTTAATTAATACTAAGAGAGATTTGAAAATTTCACTCGAAAAAGGAGTTTTTTTCCACGTGGCTACTGTCGTGCATTGAAGATAAGCTTCATTAAAGGAGTGGAAATGTCCGATAACAAAATCCATGGACTTGTTGGATGTCAAGCAGCCCACTCCCGTAGAATTGGCGGCAATCAACCCACTCCTGTAGACTTGGGGCTTGAAATGAGGGTACATGTCAGAAAAAATAAATAATAATAATATTTTAATTAATATTTTAACTATTTGAAAATTTCACCTGGAGAAGGTGTTTTTTACACGTAGCTTCTGACTTGGGGGGCAATCGACCCACTCCCGTAGACTGGGGGGCAATCGCCCCTGACTTCTATCTTGGCTTCTTTGTTTTTGTCGCAAGTATCTTGGCTCTCTTGAGATGCATGCATTGAAGATAATTAAGTTACGAGATTGATAACGTCGACATCATGTAAGAAAACACATCAGAAGTGAGGACTGAAATGAGCTATAATAGGACATACAAATATAATACGGAAGGGCACACCTCAAGGCCCTGGAAAATCGACTTAGCGAACTTATAAAAATGGATTCCACGACAGAAAACCAGCTGTGGGATAAGCCCTCCAATATTAACGAAATAGATGACGATGCATGTCTCTATGCCTTGATGCTCTCCATCTCTCATGTCTTTCCCATGGCATTGAACGCTGCCATTGAGCTCAACGTGTTCGACATAATTGCTAGCCGGGCAAACGGGGATGGTTACATGTCTCCCTCCGAGATTGCTTCTCAGCTTCCCACAAAAAACCCCGACGCCCCTTCTCTGCTTGATCGCATGCTCCGTTTACTCGCAAGCCACTCACTTCTTACTTCCTCTATCCGCACCTGCGAAGATGGAAGGGTTGAGAGACTCTATGGACTCTCACCGGCCGGTAAATTCTATGCTCAAAATGAAGATGGTGGCTACGTTGGTTCTCTCGCATTACTTACTTTTCACCGAAAAGTAGCTAAGGTTTGGTACGTACGATATATAACAGTAGTAGAAATTATCAGTATGCTTACGTGCTTCACGTATTATTTAATATAAATAGGAAAATATCGAAATGAAAAAAATAAATATATGAATAATGTCATTTGAATATATATATATATATAGTAGTATTGTAATGATCGTGTACAAATATATAATAAAATATATAAAATGTAAGACAGAATGGAAGGAAAGACAAAAATAGAGAACACCTTTTATTTTATGTGCCTAGAACGTGGGATAGAAAAGTGACAAG
The DNA here is from genome assembly GCA_900184695.1 of Betula pendula. NCBI lineage: Eukaryota > Viridiplantae > Streptophyta > Magnoliopsida > Fagales > Betulaceae > Betula > Betula pendula. Next base: position 54,977 of record FXXK01000414.1, read on the forward strand.
AATGATAAGTTTGGTAGGATAATTCAATGAATCTTAGGCCTCCATAATTTAGGGTAATTTGAAAAACTCTAAACCTCCTAATAATTAAACAAATGTAAATGTTTGATAATTAAGTTTTATGCTTCTCCCATTCACTTGATTGTGTCTTAAATAGAGACTAATTACAATGCATAGTAAAAATAAAACACTTACTAGAATAAACTACTCCTGATGATAAGATATTATCTCTAATATTTAAATCATATTCCTAATGGACAAATGAAAGACTAACTAGAGTCTCTTTTACTAGAGTTTTGTAGCATGTTTGTTTTTTCTAAGCAATCAAGGACATGCACTCATCCATGGTTTTGTTTTTGTCTTTCCAAGTCCACAGTGCTAGAATGTTTGAGAAACTAAATTTTTTTCTCAAAATGTTAGCTCTCAAGTGATCACTATCCCATCACCTATGCTTTTATTTACTAATACACTAGATCATATAAGATGGTAAAAAATATTCTCATTCGGCTCCCTAAAATTACTTTATATTTTAAAGAAAAAAAATCATATTTTCTTATTTTAGCTATCAACTTTTTCTAAGCACATACATCCAGTTCCTAAACATTATGTTGCCTTCCAACTATATATATCTTACTCAAACTGTTTTGGTATTCATTTTGTTATATATAGGCTTCATCTTAAGGATGCTATTCTTGAAGAAGGTAATCTATTTGAAAATGTCTATGGGATGCCCATCTTCCAATATATGGAAGCTGATCTAACAGTGAATAAACTTTTTAACAACTGTATGGCTGATCTCTCTGGAATAACCATGAAAAAATTTCTTGAGACATACAAAGGATTTGAGGGAGTATCATTGCTTGTTGATGTTGGTGGTGGCATTGGAGCAACCCTCAACAAGATCATTTCCAAGTACCCTTCCATTAAAGGCATCAACTTTGATGCGCCTCATGTCGTACAAAATGCGCCATCTTATCCAGGTACGAAAATACTTTAATAGTCGTACCTATGTCCATTTTTCTTTTTTTCTTTTTTCAATTTTTCCCTGAGTTTTGTTTCAATACATTACTTATTCATCCAAAAGAGAATTTGATGTTGAAAAGCAAGGTCAAATTTTATGCAGGTATTGAACATGTTGAAGGAGATATGTACGTAAGTATTCCAGAAGGTGACACCATTATTATGAAGGTCAGTTAATCAACCATATATGTGACACTTGAAAGTAGATTACGCAAAGAAAAAAAAAAAAAGGATGACAACCACGGCTTAATTAGCATATTTTATGTATTATAATATTGCAGGCTACAATTCATAACTGGAGTGACGAACATTGCATAAAATTTTTGAAGAATTGCTATAAAGCACTGCAACAAAATGGAAAGGTGATTATTATTGACTATCTAATGCCAGAGGCAGCTGAGTCAAGTGATGCTGCTAGGTATGTTTCTGCTGCTGATAATGCCATGCTTGTTAACCTTGGAGGGAAGGAAAGAACTGAGAAGGAGTTCGAGGCCTTGAGTCAGAGTTCTGGATTTTCGGCTTTTCATTTGATCTGCCGTATCTACAATGTTGTGGGAGTCATGGAACTTTACAAATAAGTCTCCAATTACTATCCAGTTTACAGCATTATTCTTCTAGCTTCCTTGCCAATAAATGGTTTGTATGAACAAGTCACAGGACTTCATATGTAAGCATGTAATCTTTGTGTGTGTGCACTTACTGCTATATTTATTTCAATTGCTAAATAACGCATTGTGTCCACGAAGTTTTTGTTTTTTCTTAATTGAATAGGGAAAAAAGGTTACAGGGGAGGTCCATGAAGTTGATTAATATACATATTATTTTATATATATATATAAATTTAACTAGAGTGGAAGACAAAGGCATGGAGAAACATAATAGATCCACCTGTGCTTAACATTTAAAGGTTAATACCATAAATACTCAAAAAAAAAAAAGGATGAAATCATCAGCAATTACGGTGACACTAACAAGCAAGAGATTTGTAAATAAAAACAATGATTGAGAACTAAGAAAATCTACATAATAAGATACACTACGAATTTTAAAGGGTTTGCTAGAGCACCTGCTAGAGGTCCCTCTAGGGGTCCTACAATTTTTTTTTTTTAATCAAATTGGAAAGCCCACCTTTTATTGAGAGGTGGACCCCAATTTAATTAAAAAAATAAAAATAAAAAAATTCTAGAATGACCTCTAAAAGGTACACAAGCATTTTCCTTTAAAAATCCAAAAAATTTTGCCGCACAGGAAAATAGAAATGTATTACAGTGATTCTTTTAAAATCATAGCAGTAATTGCAGTTCATTTAGATACGGTATTGCTTAGGAAGGAGAAACCCAAATTTCAGGAAAAGATTTGGGAAAATATTCCCCATCAGCAAAATTATAACCATTTCATAGTTAATGCCATATCATGTGTACATAAAGTGAGTATAAATGAACATTAATTCGTTTGTGAACTAGAGAATTGTTCATTGTAATTAAGCAAAAAGTTGACTTGTCAATTTAATTGACTTATCAACCATACACTCTTAATTATTCTATCGATAATGAACTGTCATATCAATTTATAAAAAAATTATAATAAAAATTGTAATATCCAAACATTTTCCTTGTTATATTATGTACTTGCAAAGGTGAAGGTACTATCACAGTGCGCCAAGCAAAGTTTTACAAAACCTTTACCATAGAAAAGATTAGCACCCTCTTTTGCACAAGGAAAGCAAGCTTATAAATTGGACTACATTTATCTAAAGATAATTGAGCTCGTGTCTCTCTAACAAAGAGTACTATCTACTGTCCAGATAAAAAGAAGATATCATTCACTTTCCACGATCTAAATATTGTGGTTTAAAAATGTAGAGATAGTACAGAATTAAGATACTCAAATTTGAGGTACCAATTTCAAATTTGACCTCTGCTCCCTAAAAGGATGCCCTTGCACAGTTAAAAGCATTAAGACAGGCGGCTAAGGCACTTCACCAAGTCATCTGTGTGTTCAGGGTTCCCAACAGATACGCGCACATAACCCTTCAATTTTTTCTTGTCGTAATGACAGATCATTACACCCATTTTTGCAAGGTCCTCCTGTACCAATATAAGATTATCACAATATTTTTGTATCTTTCTCTAACATTTTAATATGTTCAAAGCAAAATGAGCAGCGATTGACCTATTCCCCCCTGTATCATGTCATGCTTGATTCACATAATAAATACACTATCAAGATCATTCATTACATTTCACATTTAGATGTTCCTTTTTCATTTCATCTTTTTCATAAGTCAAGTGTATACTCCTACTTGGCCGCCGGAGTTTGCTAAGTGTATACCCCCACTTAACCACTGTGTTACTACAAATTTATCCCTCTTTTAGCTTCGAGGTGCGAAGTGTATAACCCCACTTAACCGTTGGGTTAGCTAGTCATTTTTATTTTCCCTTACCAGCAATGGGGTACTAAGTGTATAACCCTACTTAACTGCCGGGTACCCATCTTTTACAAACTTTTCACATATTATATATAATCACATCACATTTTTCTTTAAAACTCATTTTTCTTTTAATCTCGTTTATCTTTAAAACTTATTTTCCTTAAACACATTTCTTTAAACACATGTAATATATCATGGCAACATAATTTATCATAGTCATAATCATAATCATAATCATAATCCAAAATATAGGGCTCATAATCACACTAAAAATATTATACAGTTTATGCAATAAAAACTTTAAGCGTAGGGTCAGTAAGTTTTATACTTACCACTTTCGCTTAATCACCCGAAATGATCTCTCTGGCTGAAAGAATCACTACTCCTTCCTATTTTCCTCTCTTACTTTCTCTCTCCGTATTTGTGTAATGGACAAAGGAAAAAAAAAATTATGCTTGAAGATAGAATACCGAGAAGCAAAATAGATGATAGAAAGTAGTAAAGGATAAGGCATCAGTTACTCTTATAGCATGGTTTAGAAACTTTTAAACTATTTTCTCGCAATTTGCTTCTCCAACGTTTGATTTTCCTTGATTCGTTCGATTGACAAGCTTTTAATGCAGCCTACCTTTTCTTCCGCACTATGTGGGTAAATAGCATGCGCTCTTTGAATCTCTCAAAACGTGACAGAAAAGGGTTGAATATTTTTCTAACAAAACGTGTAGTAAAATAATGTTTGTCTTCAATAAAAAAAATACACAATTGATGTTGATCTTTCAAATAATGCAGACACTTTCTTCTTGCAAAGAAGTTACCCGTTCTGGCGTGAAAACAGGAGTACACGTTATTGCTTTCACGTGTTTGAAACATACCTTCAAAAAATAATTGACTTCTTTCTTGATATATTATATTATATCGTATGTACACAGCACTTTGTTTTTATTCCCCATCTTTTACCGACTCCCAAAAAAATGGGGGCTGATATATATATATAATATAATATATAATATATCATAAATATATATAATGCTCTTTTGCTTTGTTGGTACCGACAGTTCTCTTCTCTTTGTTTCTTTTCTTTCTTTTTTTCTTTGGTTTTGGTTTTGTCGCCAGCTTCCACGCCTGGTGAAGCTGGGGTTCAGTTCTCCTCTCTCTGCACATTCGTCTTGGACGTGAATTGTTACCAAGAGCAAAAACGCTTCCTGCATTTTTTTTTAAAAAAATTCTATCTCCTTCTCTTTAATGGAAAGCCTACAAAGTCATACATGAATGCTTTTATCTATTTACTGTAGCTTTACACTTTGAAAAGTCTATCAACGAAAGTCTTTTTCTAAAAAAAAAAAAAAAAAAAAAAAAAAAAAAAAAATCTTTGATTCAAAGCAAAACTTATATTTTCTCTATTAAATATTCTAATTAATAACCACAAATTTTTAAAAACTAAAAATAACTATTTAATTAATATTAACTAAATTAATTAATCCAATATAACCAAAGCTAAATACTACTTAAATTTTATTATTCGCAATAAAAATGTTGGGCGTTACAACCCTTATATCATTCACAGCAGCTTCTTTTTTATTCTCTCTAAATTTAAGAAACAAAAATACTTTTTACGTTCTTATCTAAATACACTCTACAATAATTTCCTTTATTTTTTCATATACCATTTATTTCTTTACAAAAGGCAAGTTCCTTTCTTATCCTCAATTTTTTTACGCAATTCCAATACAATCCCTAATGAAAATCAAAAAGAGAATAGAAGAGAGAGAAAAGATGTTGGAACAAGTGGTTCATATTCTCTTAGTTATAAAGAGAAGTATTATGAATGGCCGAGTTGTCTCCGTGTAGCGGAGTGGAGTGAATGGAGCTAGCGGAGCGAAGTGAACGGAACGGAGCGAAGTGAACGGAACGGAGCGAAGTGAACGGTACGGTATGGGGTATTTTGGGGTTTTCCAAAGAGCATCTGTACAGTTAGAGTTTTCTTATAAATAAGTATGATGTAACCCTAAGACATTCAATAGTGAATATAGCCGCACTCTTCCTGTGGACGTAGGCACAACTTGTCGAACCACGTAAATCCTTGTCTCAATTTTCTCTTACTCTCTCTCTCTTTTCGATTCCGTATTATTCATCATTATTGTGCACGGTAACAACAAAAGAGATATTTTAAGTTAAAATAATGGATAAAGATATGTATTAGGTTCAATTATAACAAACCTAAGGTTTACAAAACTAATATTGAAACTGCATGTCACTTTTTATAATTTTTTATAAGTTTTCTTATATTTAGAAAATTAACAAAATTATAAAAAAAAGTTGTTGTGAACGGTCTTCCTACTTGAATATTTAGAAAAATAACAGAATTATACTACTTTTTTTTTTCTTTTTTTTCTATTCAACAGAATTATACTACTTGAATATGTGTTTCACTGTTTCCTTTATTTTTTTCTATTCAGATAGATATGTTTCCTTACGCTGTCGAAGTTAGAGCTCAACCTGATTTTAAATTTTTTTTTTTTTTTTTGTAAGTATATTCAGAAAAAAAAAAAAAAAAAAAAAAAAGGAGCAACGGCCAACTAAACGGGGTAGATCTTTGCCACCTTATTCAAAATCACATCAAATTAGAAAGAATTAAGTTCACGTCTTCATAATTGATCCATGCAATCTTTCATTTAAATCATTAAATTAAACTCTTATTTAATCTTTCCAAATCGCATGGATTGAGCTATGTTTGAATTTTAGCATTCAAACCTTTTAATTATCACATGCATGATTTCACTAATATTTGAAACATTAAACCTAATCAACATTACTCCAAAATCCCATGGTTCAAAGTTGGGTAATGCGGGTAACTATATTTTATCTCAAAAGTCCTATCCCACAATGCTAATATAGCTATCTCAACCAACTCATGTCCTATTGTGAAATAAAAATGTAGTTTCAAGCATTACTCTTGTAACTAAGTAATAAGCCTAAAAAAGCATTTTAGATTAATTAGGACAAAACTAGTTAAAATTAGCATGTGATATGTTAGGCCCAGCTTTGAAATCAATTGTCATTATGTGTGCCACCATCTCTTGCAGGAAATTCTCTACCTTTGTCCTATTGCATTGGTACTTTTCTGAATGTGAAATACTTCAAATTACCTTATCAGAATCACCCAAAGGCACAAGAGGGAGCTGACTTTGGATGCACACCAGCTCATCTGATCTCGCAGGAGGCCAATTCCACTCATGGTTACGAATAACCGAGGAAAGCTTGGCATTGATCTGACTACCAGCATCATATATAGGTCTAAAACCATATTTCTCAAAAAGAATGCCATCTGGATGCCACAAATCCAGCCAAAGAAAAATGGTATCTCCAGCCCCCACTTTAAACCGAATAAAATCCTTAGCAACATCCCGGAGCTTCAGCAATTTTCTCCAAGACCAGGAACAGCTTTGAGGTATTTTCACACCCCAAAAACTTCTTCCTTTAAGCACATAAGCATTTATCCATGCTACCCATAAAGATCCCAACTTCACAAACAAATTCCAAATATGTCTAAGCATGGAAGCCTTATTCCAGTCTTCAAGCAATTTAAGGCCCAGTCCTCCATCCCTTTTTGGTACACAAAGTTCAACCCAAAAAATTTTGGCATGAGCAGGGAGAGAGTCATTACCCCCCAGAGAAAACGAGAGAATTTCTGGGTAAGAAGATGATAAATCTTCTTAGGAAGGAAATTTGAGAATTTTACATCTTTGTTTCTTACTTTGTTCATTCCTGGA
>FXXK01000415.1:5000-94035 GCA_900184695.1 Betula pendula
ATCAATATATAGATATGAAACTATTGTTGTACTCTATTTATATGTTTGTTCATTAATAGATTAACAATACTCATACTTTATGCCGTTTATTGCAATTTAATGAAAAAGATGATTTTTTTTTGTTGTTGTATTTTTTAACTATCAATATATAGATATGAAACTATTGTTTTGTATCTTTAATAATAATAACACAATGTTATGAGAATGGGTGAGAGACCTTGTAATTCTTCTCTCAACAGGAAAGGAAGCTTGATCGATTTTCTTTTTTTTGCCTATCGTGACTGATAAACGATAACCCTAGGAATTTAAGAGGTACTATTTGAGATATAAATTTGCATACTTCTTCATGGATATTCCTTCTTATATATAGAGTACAATTAGCCGACTATAATTGAAATTACAAAATAGACTTGTGCTAGGAAAACCAAACTAGACTTGGACTAGGGAAATAAAATAGAATTGAACTCAATCTTGGAAACAAATCCGAATCTGACCCAACATGGAAAAAGCTAAGAGAAAACAATTCTCTTTATTGACCCTACGGCTACTAATATAATTAAAGGATTATACTTCCTTATTTGCGTGGCTGTTTGTACTCCTTAGGGTTAGACATTATGTTCTCATAAAATTCTTCCTCCGTTAAGAGGGTCCTTGTCCTCAAGGACAAAATCTGGAAATTGTGCTTGCAAACTAATCACATTCTCTCATGTTGCATTTGCCGGGTTAAAACCTTGCCAATGTATGAGAACCTCCCTGCTGCTGATGTTGCCACGATAATCAAGAGCTGCTTGAGGCTGAATAATTGGTTGCTTTGACTTATACTCGGGTATTGCAATGCTAGTTGCAGTACCGGTACCCACCTGCTGTTTAAGTAAGGATACATGAAAAACTGGGTAGATCTTTGAGCCTGTGGGCAATGCTAACTTGTCTGCCATTTCTCCAATTTAGCGGCGAGCTTCATATTGATCTGCCTTTCCAATGAATGTTGTTAGTAAGGCTTCAAGCGCACGTAAACATAATCCCCAAACTGAAAAGTATGCTCCTTATGATTGCGATCATATATTTGCTTCATCCTATTCTGAGCCAATTGAAGTCTGAATCTTACATTTTTGAGCAATTTATCTCTATTCATCATAGCACATTCAACGGCCTCGACTCGGGCTATGCCTGGAACGTATGCCAATAAGGTAAGAGGAAGCCTGCCATAAACTACCTCAAAGGGTGTCTTACCAATACTAGTGTGACAACTGGTATTATAGGTATATTCCACCCAAGATAACCATTTGACCCAGTCTTTGGGCTTGTCCCCCGTGAAGCAGTTGAGGTACATTTCCAATGTGTGGTTGACCACCTCTGTCTAGCTGTCCATTTGAGGGTGATAGGAGGAACTGAAATTGAACTGGGTTCCTTGCAATCGGATAGCTCTTGCCAAAACTTGCTAGTGAAGGCTCGATCTCGGTCACATACAATGGAAGTTGGCATGCCATGTAGCTTGAAAATATTATCAAAGAAAACTTGTGCTACACTCATGGCCATGTAAGGATGCTTAGGGGAATAAAGTGAGCATATTTTGAGAGTCTGTTCACAATTACAAAAATCACAGATTTACCTTGTACAATAGGCCACCCATCCACAAAATCCATAGAAATATCGGCCCATATAGTGGAGGGAATGGGTAAGGGCTGTAACAGACCTGCTGGTTTTGTTAACTCGCTTTTGTTGCATTGGCATGTATCACACTCTCGAAGGTATGCTTTAATTTGGGCACATGCCCCCAACCAATAGAAGACGGACTTGACGGTGCCACATCATTGAATCCTTCATGAGAACCATTATGAAACTCATGGATGATGGCCTTTGTGAGTGGAGAGTTAGCTCGTAAATAAATGCGATCCTTGAAAAAGATGAAACCTGATTTATAGCTCCAGGGTCCTACGGCCTCCCCTTGGTTAATTAGCTCAACCAATTTTTGTAGCTCTGGTTCACTTGCTATTTCTTCTTTAATGGGCTCAACCCATTGAGGAAGTGGACTGGATATCGCCTGGAGTTGCCCTAAGTCTGTCCTTTGAGATAGACTATCAGTAGTAGAATTTTCAAGGCCTTTTTGTACTCAATGGTGAAATCATACCCGAGTAATTTGACCAGCCATTTTTGTTGTGCTTTAGTAGTGATGGTTTGCTCCAATTAGTGATGTAGACTTTTCTGATTTGTGCGAATAGTGAACTTGTTGCCTAGCAAGTAAGGCCTCCATTTTTGAATAGCGGAAATTAATGCTATCATCTCCTTCTCATATGTTGAGTGGGCTAGCTAGGTTGTTACCCTTGAGCGTACGACTAAAAAACACGATGGGCCAGGAATCTTGCATTAGAACGGCCCCAATTCCGGAACCCGAGGCTTACCATGTGGTACATCAGTTGCTCCTATTCCTACGTTCGACTAAGTAAAACATTATGGCGTGGGAATTTCTTAACCGTTCGTCCTCATCTCATTTTTTTTTTTTTTTTTTGCACTTTGCCTATTGAGGAGTGGTACGGGTGCATTAATGATGCACGTGTCTGCAGGGGAGCTGGAAGGACTTGACTGATACCACATCCGATAGAAACAATGCAGCTTTTGAGATTTTCTTCGATAAGATGCTTGTTTTACTCATGGGTGGCTCACAGCTTTCCCTGCCTTAGGCATACATTTAGTGGGTCCCTAAATTGTCGGGGTTAGTCTCGAGGTTCTCGGGCATGTCCATCAAGTGTGATTGGTTCGCCACAGCCCTCAGGATCATGGCCTATGATTTGGGGGCTTCCCTAATTATTCGGGGCAGTCCCAGGTGTTTCTTAAGCATGTCAGATCTTCTCCGAATTTTCTGGGATCCCCCACTCCTTGGCCCTCTCAAATTTTCATGGGATCGTGGGCATTCTCCTTGTTGGTATGTGGCCGGTCCAGTACAGTTTGGTGAGTTTGCTGGGCCTATGATTGCTTTGCGGGCTCCATAGGTTTTAGGCCTTTAGGTTGGGCTTTTAAGGATATGAGCAGCCCAAATCCCTAACAAGTGTTAACAAGAGTTTTTGTACCATCTAAATTATTTTACAACAGGTTCAACTAGGAGGGCTTGACTGCGGGACAAAGATTCTCTCCATTTCTCTTAAAATAGAAAGTAAAAGTTTTATGGTCAAGATTATAGTTTATATTTTAAGTGACCAAGAAGAAAGACTTAACGAGTCTTTATTAAGAGCATGATTCTATGCTTTGTTGAAAGAGAATTTTTTTTTTTTGTAAAACACGTTCATCAAGAATTGTGCTAGAGTACAGATTGGGTTAGCATTTTGTTTTTCTTCTTTTTCTAAGCCAGTTTTGGTTAGTGTTTAGATGCATCCTGGAATATCATATTATTTTGTTTAAGAAGTTGTAACATGGGTCGCAATTATAAAATCTGAGAAATTTCGTGCTTATCAAAATTAAATAATTTACAGATTTGACTGATATATCAGTTTTATTATATAACAAGTCTTCATTATTTTTTAAGACAAGAAAGAATATCACTGCTCGATTTTACACATTAAAATTATAAATTAAAAGGAAAAAACTATAGAGACATGTATGTGTATCAATGCTGTTGATTGGGTATCGGTCCATTTTTTGGCCATCAAGTATCAACTAGTTATACAAAATAGGAAAAAATGTAAAATTGGTCCATGTGGTTGGTCTAAATTATAAATCACTCCTTGTGAAATAAGAAAAAACTCAGAGATCCGTGTGGTTGGCTAAAATAACAAATCACTCCCTGAAGTAAATTTTCGTTAGTCATTTTAATAGAAACCATTAGTCATTTTAACAGAAACCGTTAGTCTGCAACGTCAGACCAATAGGAACTTGACACATGGCATTTTTATAAAAAAATTATTAAAAATATAAAATTATAAAAAAATGCATCATAAATAAATTTAAAAAATAAAAAACAAAAAAAGAAAAATGAAAGGGGGGCTGCCGGCAGCCACCCTTTTGTTGGTGGTTGGCGGCAGCCCGCCCATGTGGTGGCCGGAGATGGTGGCGTTTTTTATAATTTAATATTTTTAATAATTTTCTTTTTGATAAAAAAATGCCACGTGTCGTGTTTCTATTGGTCTGACGTGGTACATTAATGGTTTTTGTTAAAATGACTAATGAAAATTTGCTTCAGGAAGTGATTTGTTATTTTAGCCAATCACATGAACCTTTGAGTTTTTTTTTTTTTATATTACAGAGAGTAATTTGTAATTTAGGCCAATCACAGGGACCAATTTTACATTTTTTCCTACAATATATATATAATATAATTTTATTAATATGCTTTATATACTAGTTGAGACAGCACATGCTTGGTTCCATTTGTTATATATCACTATAATTGTTAATATTATCATTTTAATATTGAATTTTCTAAACAAATAAAGTAAAACTATAAATTGAGAAAATATGATATACTAAAAATGATCATTACATTTTAGATAGATCACTATTGAATTTTGAATCAAATAATACTTTTTTAGTTTAGGTGAGAAAATGTGTACTTAAAAATGTGAAAATGGAGTAAGGTATTTCTCTATTTCTAATGGATTGCCGTGTAACTTTGCAATTGTTGACTTCAATTTTCAAAATAAATTTGACTAACACAATGACATAGAAAGAACAAAATTAAAAAGCAAAATTGAAATCAGCCGAAATTGGTGTAAACAACATACCCACCAAAATTAACAACCATTTCAAATCCTACAAATCTAACATTATTTTCATAATCTATAATTAGTGGGTATAAAAAAAATATAATGTAGAGATTTTACCTTAAACTTCCAATTCCCCAATTGTATAAGGAAATTCAAAATGTTTGCTATTGTGGGAAGAGGCTAGACCCACCTTCCGAAAAATGATAAAGACAAATAAAAAGAAAACAATGTAAATTCACTTTCTTCACATGAAGATGCCTTGTTTTTCTTATAGAAGTCATATAAAATTTCGCATATATATAAAACCGATGACCACAGGAAGCATTGGATTTCATGGAAACAAATATTTTGTCAAAAAACAGAAGGGGGTCTTGATGTTAGAACTTTCAAGATGTATCTAAAGCTTTCAAGATGAAGATGGGCTGGAAACTGCTCCATTTAAAAAGTCTTTGGACTCAATTCTGAAAAACCAACTGAATCAAAAAGAAATTAAGATTTACAATCTTCCCAAGAACCAAACAGAGCCTAAGACTCAAAATTGAAAAGGAGACTGAGAGAGAAGGATCAAACATGAACAACACCTTCAATCTTAGACCCGACAAAGGTGTAGAGGCGAGCGAAGGAATTGTCGCTTAAAAAAGAAGTCTATTACACTCAAGAAAATTCTTACAATTACATATTCAATTCAAGCAGAATAAATAAAAAATATTAATTAAGAGAATGTCACTTGGTTGAATATGAAACCGTACCTGAGAGCAAGAGAGAGATAGATTTGAGAAAAGGGCGAACAAAAAGAATGGTTAAAGAAGATGAACCAAACCTGAGGCTGCAATCCAAAACAAAATAAAGAAGAAAATTGAACTCACGTTACATTATCACCTTTCACCATGTTTCATCTGATCTTAATCTAGTCCAGTCAAAGAAAAGTTAATTAAGAAACAATTTGTTTTTGTTTGTAGTTTTTGAAGGTGGTTATAAATATAACTGAACTCATGTTTATCTAGTTGTAACCGTCTACCTATATTTATCTAATTGTAACTGTAAGCAGTGCAAAATAGTAATTTTATAATTTAAAGAAATGATAAAAGACAAAAATAACCCTGCATGATTTAACAATGATGAAGAAAAAGAAAAGGCAAAAGTGTAAAACTACACTATCAAATAAAAAGTACTATTTGCGAGGCATTTCTACTTTTATATACCTTTATATATATATATATATATCAATTACTGCAATAAATGGGCAATAATGCTTTATTTATAAACCTAACATGACATTTAAAACCCATGAATTTTTTTGATAAACAATAAGTTCAGTAAAATATCAACATGGAGAAAAGATTTGCATTTGAAAGGTTACCTTATACAGGATGAACTTCATCAAAAACTACTTTTCCTCTTTCTAGAATCTCTCATTCTCTCAAATTTGGGTTGCTGTGATGAATAACGTGAGTTAAGCGACGTAGGAGGGCCTATTTATAAGGGTAGGAGTGGGATGGGATGAGTTGAAGTGGTTTAAAAGTTAAAGTGTTTTTCAGGTATGATCGAATGTTCGAAGTGTACAAATTGAATGTTCATATACTATTGACCAATAGATTTAAGATTTTAGTTTAACGTTCGATGTACTATGCTGAATGTTTGGCATATGATTTGACACATGGCTTCCACGATGAACAGACATGTGGACAACGTGAGCAGTGCTACGCAACACTAGTCGAACGTTTTTAGCATATGGGCCAAACATTCGTGTACTATTTAGAGCGAGGGTTCAGCCTACTTTACTCGAACGTTCGGTTAGGGTCAATTTTTTAGAAAATTGATTTATTTGATATTTTAAATCATGGGTGTTAATTTAATTCGACAAATATTTTTGTTTATTTAATTAATCCTTTATTATTTTTCGGGGTATTATAGAAAAACTTCTGAGTTCTCCCGTCATGAGAGCATTCCTAGTGGCATCAGTAGATTTTACTAGCCAATTTATCTGAAAAACCACTTCTTAGTATTTTAGCCATCAACTTTTTTAAAACACTCATAGCAGTCTCAGCAAATTAACTACTCACTATTATTATTCCATTTAAATATTATTTTATTTTTTTTTTTTCCAGAAACTTGTCTTCTCTCCCTCTCATCTCCATCACAAACCAACATTCATCAAACCCAAATTCCTAGCTTACCCTTGATTCTAGTGGCTAAGAAAAAACAAAAGCACTAGAAATTAGAGAAGAATTGGGATACTTAGAGCGTAGATGAAGCTCAAAACAGAGCCTTTTTAGGAGGATGAAATATATGAACTTAATAGAAATAAAAAGAAGGGAAACCCAAGTGAGAAATGCAAAGAGAAAAGTTGGGAGTAGATTCGGAGAAAGGAGATTTGCAAACAGAGAGATGCGGATTTTGAGAAAGGAAAAGGAGGAACTAATATGAGAGGATTTGCGAATAGAGAGAGACAAAGAGAATTTGTATGGGGAGAAGAAATGGGAGATGAAGGAAGAAGAAAAAAGAATAGGGGGAACCATGCAAACTCAGCCAAACCACAGAAAGAGAGAAAAAAGGAAAAGGAAAAAAGAAAAGAAAAAAAAGTGTGCGTAGTGGGAGAGAGAAAAAATTAATATTGTAATGGTTTGATGAGTGTACATGATGAGTACTGTACACTCATCAAATCATTTTGGCTAAATTAATGAGTCCACTAGAGGACTTTTTTTGCACATTTAGTTAAATTGCCTTAACAAAATAGTCAAAAGAGGCCATTAGGATTGCTCTGACAAAGTTAGTTTTAAAAATGGCTCGGACAAATTCTATCATGAAGCCGTCATGACGAGGTTTTTAGACATTGACATGTCGATTTGTGAGAGGTGGAACATACAATTTCCGTCATGATAGAAAAGCTGTCGTCATGAAGGCGTTAGAATTTTTAGTTGATAAAAATCCCACCTTTCTTTTATTTGCTTACTCCTAGATATCATCTAGAAATGTTTTTATTTTCACCATTATTAACCCCCAAGTGATGTACTACCATAAAGCTTGAAGCTTTTATCACTTGAGAAGTTTTTTTTATTCCAAACCACAATCATCCACTACCTTCATCTCCAAGAAGTTTACCGAAGGAGTCGGTAATGAAATGTACCAGTAGAAGATTGGCAAGGTAGGAGACAAGCAAGGAACTTGTTAATCATACAGAGTCTAGAACATTACTAGGGTTGTAAGTGTTTCTCGTGTTTGTAATCTGTATCTTTTATAGTGGCACTTTCCTAGGTTATGGCTACCTTAGAGTAATTTTACCTTTGATGTATTCAAAGGGTTTCCACTTCGTAAACAAAATATTTATGTTATAAATGTGCTGACTTTGTTTATGCTTATGATGGTTTAATATGTTATTTTATTTTTATTTTTTATATCCGTTGCTTACTTAACAATTTTTTTTTTTTGGGTAGAACTTGATTCTCTAGTTCTTTCAAGTATGATGATAGAGCTCCACATGGAGGCTAACATCTTAACTTAGTCAAGTATATACTATCGAATAGATTTAATGTGATTGTCAAGTAAGTCCACATCAGCTTGGTCATTCTTAGGGGTGGGCAAAACTCGCCTGGACCTGTAGAAATCGCCCGGCCGACCCCTCATCGCATGGATTTTTTAGTTTTTTAAACGAATGCAGAGTGATTTTCTAAAAACCCGTTCGGGTCGGGTCAGGTATTAGGTTTAGTTTTGGAAATTCGGGTTTGACTGGACCTAGCCCGAGTTGCTGGCAGGTGATATAAAAGCATATTTTTCCCAAAAAAACCCTAATTCCCCACCCACTTCGTCTCTCTTAAGTCTTTTCAGAAAAAACTCATCTTCTTCAACTCTCCCATACCCATGCCATCCAACCCTTCTTCCTTTTGACTCTCTCTCTATCGTCTCTCTCTTCTCTTCTTCTCTTCCTTCTCTCCTTCTCTTCTTCCTTCTTTGCTTTGACGTTACGACCGCACTCCAGAGCCCACGCCGCCGCACTCCCGTGCCCACACCACTGTCCTTCTCTGCACTCCCTTCACTGCTCTCTGGAGTCCTCCACCCAAGCCATGATTGATCAAATCTGATCTATAAGATCTTTATCAGATGTTATCTATCAGATCAAATTTGTTTGATTGGGTTTTTACCCGATCCGCCCCGCCCTGCGACCCACCCGACGGATAAAAAATTTAAGTTCGGGTAGCTAGGTATTATACTCGACCACCTCGAGCCGGGTATCGAATATCCGTGATACCCGGCCTGATCCGGCCCATGCCCACCCCTAATCGTTCTGATCTTAATCATCTCCTGTATCTCTTAAGGGAGTCTATCATTATAATCCGCAAAGTAAAAGCACTTTACCCCCTCAATGATGGGAGAAAGAAATGCTACTCAGAATTTTCTGTTCATCCGTTTTTTTTTTTTTAAATAAACGCATGAACAGTAAAAAAAAAAAAAAAAACTCTGTTAGATTAACGGCAAATCTAACAGAAGGTTCGAATTGAAAATTTTTGTAAACATTAGGAGGTTCATTGTGAATTTTGTAATATTGAGGGCTAAATTAAAAAAATCCTCAAACATTAAGGGGGTAAAGTGTAATTTTTCCATATATATATAAGAGTTTTGAGATTCATGCAAGTTCCCACCACCCCCCATCACACATGTGTTCAAACTTCATTTTAATAGGTGAGGCTAACATGTGAAATATTTAATTGAAATAGGAGATGAATGATGGAGATATGATACAAAATAAAGACAAGAATTTATCCTAAAAGTTTAAGCTGATAGGAAGATATGAATTTAATTATTTAATTTATATTCTAAAACTCTCATTCACGTGTGTGCTTAAAGTGAGGCCGACATGTGGAATATTTAACTAAAATGAGATAAATTGAAGGAAACAATGTTTGAACTTAGGATCTTTAGTTTTGACACCATGTTAAATTATCATTTATTCTAAAAGCTTAAGCTTATAGGAATTGATGACTTTAATAATTTAATTTATATTCTAACAAGTATGAGTATAAAATTTTTCTCAATAAGTGAGGTTTAATACGTAAAATATTTAATTAAAATTGAAAGTGACCTATAGAGTCAGGTTTTGAACTTAGAATCTCTTGTCTGATATAATGTTAAATTCTTAACAAATTAAGTTAATAAAAAATGATGAATTTAATCAATAATATTATTATGGTTTATGACCAAAATATTTATAATCTAGGATGACTGGTAGTAATGAACTCAAGTCAAAGAATCGTGCAAAATACGTTAAGGATGTCAAGTCTTAGGCCCGAACTCGGGGAGGGCCTTTTATGACAGAATGAGTGTTTCCAAACAAATACCAGATTCTTCTATTAATTAAGGTTCTTTCAATTTGAGCAATGAGACAGTCCAACTAATTATCGTATCTTTGGTCTACATTCATGAGAGTATGCAACACGGTCTTGATCCATACGTAGGCGTCATGTAAATTTGAATCCGTCAACTGTTAACAAATCTCAATTTGTCATGTTTTCCGATCCCACCGATATAAGTATTTCAGCATTTTCAATTGAAATAACATCTTTAATTTATGTTAGATCATTTTTAATTAAAAAGAACAAAAAAATTGAAGATAAATACTATTTTGCATTATTAGTTGACGTAATATGCTCAAAATGCTGGGAAAAAAAAATGCTACTCAGAATTTTCTGTTGTCTATCTCTGATCTCCCAACATTTTCTTTATTGTCTTATTTTTAATTTTTACTTTTTCTTAAAAGTAAAAACAAACAAGTGAATGTGAATATGCCACGTACGATAAGAATAATGAAAGATTGAACAACAAAAATTACTAAATGATAATATTTCTCTAAACATAATAATAACATTATTATAACACGGACGTACTTTCCTAGAATGGTCAAGGAAACCAGATAGTAATACTCTCACAACAAATGGCACATTTAATGTATTTAATTAGCGATTCAGAACTTAAACTAGATATCTACTAGTACTTATTGTCGCATCTGCAGATAAGATCATCACCAGTAGGATAAAAATTTAGGACTATTGAAAAAATTAGGTTCAAAATTCTGGAATATTCCACGCAAACGCAACTCAATTCAAACGACTAACCGGCGAGAGAAGAGAAAGTAAGATCATATATAAATAGAGGAGTAAATAAGACAATTTGCGTCAAATGGATACATTTCGGCTCTGCACTTTCTTCGCCTTAGCTTTGTTACTTACGCAAAGGGCAACAGCAGATGTTGGAAAGGATGATGTTAGCAGGGGCATTATAGGGGCGATAGTAGATAACAGCTCTCGCTTCGGTAAGGAACAGATAGTGGCGATGGAGATGGCGATCCAGGATGTTAATTATGACAACACAAGCCAAAGTTGTGTTTTGCACATCAAAACTTCTCCAATTCCAAGGGAACCTTATCAAACAGCACTTGTAGGTATGTAGAAATATCCTAACCCAAAGGTATATAAAAAGTGTGAATATCTTTAAATTATGCCCTTTTATTTGATAGCATATATTTATGGTTCTGCCCATACTTTTTCTTCGTCATAGTTAAATCGATAAGGAGATTTGTTTGAGTTTTTTTGTCTTTTGAGCAGTTATTTTCCTTGTCTTTTGAGCATCGTTATGTCATTGTCAATATTTTGTCATTCTGTACGCACGCGTCCCATAGCAGTTAACAAAAGCAAGCACTATTGAAGGGTCACCTTTAAACTACTGAGCCAACCGCATGTTTGTTGTAAGTTAAGAGATTCATAATACTTAATCGTTTTCAACTGCAGTTTGTGAGAAGTTACAATTTTTCATATGCACCTCTTCAATTTTTATAAATAAAAGATCTATCCATTACGAATTTTAAATAACTTATTGATATTATTCTCTTAATTCAAATACACAATTTTGTAGAAAAAATATGATAAACAACCTTCATAATTGTTGTTTGCAGTTGGTAACTTTATTGTATCATCGAGGTGAATTGCGTGTAACTCAACAACAAACTCTTTTGAGTAGGAGTAATTATCAAATTAAATATAGTGTTCACACATGTCTCAAAGTCATATTAATTTTTCTAATTATTATTTTCGCTCAATTTTGCTCAACAATTTATATAACCTGTTTGCTCTTTGTTTGAATTCCAATGGGAATTTGACAAAGTTCAGAATTTTATCATCGTATATGGTTGAATTGTGTGGAAACAGAGCTAATTATATGTGAATTGTTATGGAATTAGTATATGGAATTAACTATTTTTAATAATGCAAACATGTATGAATACTAAATTTTGATTTTTTGTAGTTTTTTTTATCATTTATTCTTCTATGTTATAGAGGTTTTGATGATAATTGGGTTCATTTATTCTGCTATGTTATAGAGGTTTTGATGATAATTGGGTTTTTATAAAATGTCATTTCAAAATATATTAAGCTTTTTATTATTGAAACATATTTTGCTCGACATGTGAATGGAAATTATGAGGTTATTGCATAGAACAAATCATGGTGAAGGTACGAAGATCGTTCATTTTTATTTGTAAAGTCATGGGTTGGATTTTATGAAGGAAGTTGGGAGGAGAGGGGCAATTGTCTTGTGCAATGGTAAAGTCATGGGCTGCCAAGTGCAGTACCCCACTTGGATTGTACCAACATTGGATGATGACACTCTTTAAAAGTAAGTTAGGGAGAGGCGATCTTACGGGTGAAAAATGTATCAAACATTGTAAAGATTACTATTATTGTTTGATCAAAATAAGTTGTTTTCATAATGTGTTTTGATTATCTATAACATGTGCAAGTTTTTGACTTTACATATTGTTCAGAAGTTAGGTTTAAATACATTTATAATATGAAGTGTATTAATTTGTCTTATTACTAGAGTTTCAAGTAGGATTAAAACAAAAACATAATACTATCTTTGTATTTACAATATATATGGCCATTTAGATCAACTTTTACTCAAGAGTTTTTTTTTTTTTTTTTTTTTTCTTAACATTATATCTACTAACTTTTGTAATCTTATGCTATCAATTTTGTAAACTCAATTGGGTATAGTTTAAATATTAACTTTATTGAATTTTTAATGTTAAGTATCCACAACAATACCTTAACACAGGGAATCAAATATGTGCATTGCACGTGCTGTCCAACTATGTATATATATATATATATATATATATATGTTCGGTTTTTTTCTCAACCTTATCAAACAGCGCAAATTTGCGTGGTTTGATAAACGACGCGAATCGGCCAGTAAACTACGTGATCATTTCGTTCATATATATATATATATATATATATATATATATATATGTTCGGTTTTTTTCTCAACCTTATCAAACAGCGCAAATTTGCGTGGTTTGATAAACGACGCGAATCGGCCAGTAAACTACGTGATCATTTCGTGTCATGGCTATGTGGTCGCGACACGGATTAGGCGGCCGCTTAAGCCCCCAATTTAATAAGGCTCCCAATTAATAAATATTAATGAAGTTTTTTTTAAAAAAAAAAAAAAATTAAGCCTAATTATAATAAATATTCTCTAATTAAGGCCCACAATTAATAAATATTAATAAAGACTTATTACATAAAAAAAAATATTTTTGGTCTTAATTATAGTCAATATTCTCTAATTAAGGCTCTCAATTAATAAATATTGATGAAGTCTTATTCCATAAAAAAATATATATATATATTTAAGGCCTACTATAGTCAATATTCTTTAATTAAGACCCAAAATTATGGTAAAATGTAAATAAGTAATTAATAGTGGCTTTTGTCCACATGTAATTAATTAATAATTATGGTAAATAAATAATTATAGTCAATATTCTCTGATTAAGGCCCCAAATTATTATTGGAGCCCACTGTTCACAATAAAATGGGAAGAAACAAAAATTAAATGTTAAGAATATTAAAAGTTTCTAAATATTTTATTCAATTACGAACTTTTCTCTTTATAAGTTTTAAGAAATTACAATCACTAGACGATGATAGTTTGCAAAAAAAAAGTCTTAATCTTAAAGGTTTTCTAAAACATGATATTTATTATGATATTAATGGTTTAGATTTATTTTCAGAATTAAGAATTTTTTAAAAAATTTTACAAATAGAAGAAAGTGCTCAAATTGACACATTAAATTATATAAAAAGACTTAATTCTTTTCCTAATGCATGTATCGCTTATAGAATTTTATTGACAATACCTATTACAGTTGTTTTTGCATAAAGAAGTTTTTCAAAATTAAAATTGATAAAATCCTACCTAAAATCAACAATGTTACAAGAAAAATTAAATGGATTAACCATAGTATCAATTGAAAAAAAAAATGTTAGAAAAACATGAATATAAAACTTGAATACGTAATTTTGCATCACAAAAAGCAAGAAGAATGATTTTTAAAAATTTAATATTTAATTAATATTTCATTTTTAAAAATAAAAAATAAAAAAACATCATTTAAACTTTTCGCCTTAACCCCGAAATGTATCAAGCCGGTCCTGGGTCGCGATATATTAGTAGCGAAGAATATTCTGGGTCGCTTTTGGGCAACCGAAAATAAATGTTGTCGTTAGAAGTGTAACGACGACAAAATTTTGACGTCGTTCGGGAAAAGACGTGAATAAATTCACGTCGGTTGCTTCTTGATTCATGTGTCTTGACATGCAAGCGACGCTAACTTTTGCCCAACGTGAATTATTGTTGAGCGCTGATATTTTATATTATAATCTTCACACCTATAGATTTAATGAAAATGTGCAAGAAAGAATTAATGGTTCTTAGAAGAATGTATATATATAATATCTAGGGAACCCTGCGCGATATTAACTAGGCAATAGTTTGTGCTCAAAAAAAAAAAAACTAGGCAATAGTTTATTTCTTGAATAAAAAATAAAAAAATAAAAAAAAAGGCAATAGTTTGTGTCCTTTGTTAAAAGACACGTGCAGATTATCGTCGTTTAGTTATTAAAAAACGTTATTTGTTATTTTTCTCTTAATCTTGGCATCGGTTACATTGAACGACAACTAAATAACATCGTTTAAGCCCAAATGATGAAATTTAAATTAGGACATTAGGACATGTTTAGTACGATGAATAATTATTTTAAGGAATAGTCTTTAGTAAGAATAGAAAAAGTGTAATGAATTAGCATTAAAATAATTATTACGATAACCATGAAATGAAAGAATGACTATTCCTTCAATTGAAGGAATAGCTATTCCTTCAATTGAAGGAATAGCTATTCCTCTTAAATAATTTTAGAGGAATAGCTATTTTTTCAATAAAAGAAATAGTTTTAAGATGAATAGTTAGTCCCTCAATTGAAACAATAGTCATTTTCTCATAATCATCGTGATGATTATTTCAAGGTTAATTCTTTTTTTTTGGATGAATGAGTAGAATATCATATATCAAAGAGCCAACAAACAAGGGCAACAAAACAAGCCCAAAAACCCTGCCAAAGTGCAGAAACCGAAGCAAAACAACAAAGGAAAACTACACAAACCAGCAACCCTTCTGCAGAAATAGAGAGGGAGCTACAACCAAACAGCAAGATTAAACTAAAACACCCTTAGGAAGACACCACTTCCGGCAAAGATCAAGATTTCCAAGGGTCTTTTTGAACTTTCCCTTCCCCCAAATTCGAGACCTGACATCAACAAGAATGTACTGCACAATTTTTTCTTCAAACCCAAGGGGAACCACCATGTCTAATTTCATTCCGGGTCCGCCAAAGATGATAAATGGAGGCCCCAAAAGCAAGCCTACAAAGAGAAGCAAACAAAGTCTTTTTACTCCAATGATTGAGACCCCAAACCAGAACATCCTCCCAACTAATAGGAGGATCCAAAATTAGGCATTTCTCCATTAAACTCTTCCAAATCCGCTTGCTGAACCCGCAAAGGAAAAAGAGATGAGAACGATCCTCCAAACCATATCTACAAAAGACACACTTTGTATCACCCTGGAAACCCCAATGCAGCAAACGATCACCAGTGCTAAGGGCATTTCTGAAAGCCAGCCAAGAGAGGAAGGAGTGCTTAGGAATAGCAAGAGGAAACCACACTAGAGAGTACCAATCAACTTCACTCTGCTTAACCCGAATAGCATCCCAAGTACAAGAGCTGGAATACTTGCCATCTTTGGAGGCAATCCACTTAGGTTGATCCACTGTACCAAGAGCTACCTGGGAAAGACTACTTTGAATGGCTACCAACTGATCAGATCTTGCTGGCTGCCAATTCCAATGGCCATCAGTAATAACAGAAGAAAGCTTTGCATCAAGCTTACTCCTAGCATCATACACCACACGAAAGCCAAAGATATCAAAAAGCCTACCAGCAGGGTGCCAATAATCAAACCAAAGGTGAATATTACTGCCATCACCCACATCAAAGTGAAGAAAAAGCTTAGCTTCTGGTCTAAGCTTCAGGATCTTGCGCCAGCTCCAAGAGCAAGCTTGGGGGATACTAACTTGCCAAAAGCTTTTTCCCCTCAAAAGATTGATCTTCACCCAAGCAACCCAAAGAGAACCGGACCTTACAAAAAGACTCCAAATATGCCTATCATGGAAGCACGATTCCAATCCATAAGCTTCTTAATGCCTAAACCTCCCTCTTTTTTAGGATTACAAAGCATACTCCAAGAAACTTTTGCCATAGCAACCCCTGCATCTGTTCCATTCCAAAGAAACCTGCTGAATTTCTGTTCAATGGCACGAATAACAACTTAGGAAGGATAAAGATGCTACTCCAATACACCTGAATGCTATACAGGACAGAAGTGATGAGTTGGAGACGACCAGCAAAAGAGAGCCTCTTGGAGAGCCAAGAGTCAATTCTGCCCACAATTTTTTCCAACAGGACAGCACAATCTAAAGCTTTTAAGCGAGTAGAAATGAGGGGAACACCAAGATAACGAACAGGAAGACATCCCTCTTTGATCTGTAGACAATCACAGATTAGGTCCTTTACACCTTGAGAAACACCAGAACAAAAAAGGGAGCTCTTTTCAGGATTTGCTTTAAGACCAGAGAGACCCTCAAACTCCACAAGCACCTGCTGGATGATCCTCACAGAACTGACTTTAGCTTCAGAAAAGATCAGCAAATCATCCGCAAAACAAAGATGAGTAAGATTAACCTTAGAGCACTTGTGATGGAAGCCATATCCACTACCTCGACTAACATGGTCTGCCAAAATTCTAGAAAAAATTTCCATGGCAAGGACAAAAAGATAGGGGGAAAGAGGATCCCCTTGGCGAAGACCCTTCCTACCTTCAAAATAACCAACCAAAGTGCCATTCAAGGCCACAGAAAACCGAGGGGAAGTAATGCACTCCCGAATCCAATTAACAAACTTGGCTGGAAAACCAAAGCAAGTAAGACTATGAAGCAGGAAACACCAATTAACTGAATCATAAGCCTTCATAAGGTCCACTTTGATGGTACATCTAGCCTTACCTTCATTCTTATGGTAATCTCGAAGCACTTCTTAAGCAAGCAAAACATTTTCAGCTATGCTTCTAGAAGGGATGAAAGCAGTTTGGTTAGGACTAATAAGAGCATCCAGACAAAGAACCAAACGGTTGGCTAGAATCTTAGTAATACACTTGTACATAAGATTGCAACAAGAGATAGGCCTAAAGTCTCCCATTCTAGCTGGATTAATCTTCTTAGGCACCAGAGAAATAATGGTAGCATTCAGAAGCTTACCCGAGTTGAAGAAACCCTTAATGACCTAAAGGAAATCAGCACCAACAATAGGCCATGCATGCTTAAAAAAATCAGCAGGGAACCCATCCGGGCCAAGGGCCTTATTATTTTTCATACCAAAAAGAGTACTTTTAATCTCCTCATCAGTAACCATAGCTTGCAATTGAGTACACTGATCAGGGGAGAGTGAAGGCTGCACAAGCTGAGAAATCCTCTCAGCCTTAGAATCATCAAACACCATAGAATCAGTACCGAGAAGCTTCTGGTAAAAACTCACAGCAATCTCTTTAATTTTCTCCTCCTCAATCACTTGTTGACCATGCTCATCCCATATCAAGTTAATAGAGGACTTAGAGGAACGAGCTTTAACCATGCGATGAAAGAAAGCAGTGTTTTGGTCTCCCAATTTCAACCATTGGTTACGAGATTTCTGCTTGAAATAAGACTCTTCAGCACGGCTAATGGACAAATATTCATGAAGACACTCCTTCTCAACCTGAACACAAGTTGGAAGACCCCCCAGAAGAAATGACATCTTTTTGAGCTTTCTCCAATCTATCACGTGCAAGGTGCACTCTTTGCTGTATTTGAGCCAAAACAGTCCACAGTTCTATGTTTAAGCACTTGCTTGACAGCCTTAAGCTTAGAACAAAAATTGAACATAGGAACACCATCAACACCCCTTTGCCAGCCCTCCTCCACCCATTGAAGGAACAAAGGATGATCAGCCCAAAAACTGAAAAACTTGAAGGGTTTAGGACCAAAACTCCTAATTTTACTCACAGAGATAACAGAGGCAGAATGATCAGAGATGCCACCCTCCAAAAACTCCTCCAAAGTCTTACCATAAAGACCCATCCAAGTGACATTAGCTAGAACTCGATCAAGCTTTCTAGCTATAAAACCAGCACCCTCCCGCTTATTACTCCACGTAAAGAAACAACCAGAGAAAGGTAAATCAGAAACTTCAATCTCATTTAAACAAGTACTGAAATCAGCATCATAGGTATTAATCTTCTCCCTACCCCATTTTTCCTTAGCATGAAGAACAGAGTTAAAATCACCACTCAAGAGCCAAGGACTTGAATTAAGATTACCTTTAATAACCTTCAAACGATTCCACAGCAGCTGTCTATCCATCCCTAGATTAGCCCCATAAACAAAAGTATGGATCCAAGCCAAATCCTCATTTATAGCCCAAACCCTGTAGCTAATATCTTGACTACTTTTACTGAGGACATCCACTTCCAAAACATCCTTCTGCCAACAAACCCAAATACGGCCAAGATGATGACGATCATAGTTAGAAACTAGCTCCCAACCAGGCAGCATAGTATCCTTGATCCGAGTAGATTTAACAGACTTCACTCTAGTCTCAATAATACAGAGAAGGTGAATTTTCATCCTAGAGACTAAACTCTTTATTTCTCTTTGTTTGGAGAGGTTGTTAAGACCTCTAATATTCCAGGTAACAATCTTCATACTGTAGGAGAGAAACCCCTAACATGATGCACCTCATCCTCCAACACAGGTTCCTTACTGGGCAGGGAATGCTTACCATGCTCAACATATAAAGCATCCTTAATGAGCTTTTGGATCCTTTGAATCTGTACACGATCCTTAACAATCTCGCCTTCCTCTACACCAGAATTAGCAATGGTTCTTAACACTTCAAAAGAATTAGAACCAAGTCTCGAGGAGGAAGGTTTAATAAAAGCCTGTTTGGGAGGGCTTGGACTTTTATCAAACACATCACTCAGATTCTTAGAGGGACGAGTAACAGTGTTAAAAACTTGGTCATTCACCTTTTCCACCACCCGAGGTGTCTTCTTAACATCAGCAACCTTCACCAGAACAGCACGGGTAACGGGTTTCCAAACTTTCTTTTCCATTTTAGAGCAAGCATGGACTGCATGGCCAAAGGCATGACAATGAGAGCATTGCAAAGGAATCCAAGGATATTCAACCCCAACTGTAATTATACGACCACCAATTCCTTTAACAGAAAGTTCTTTAGGAAATATAGACTTAGTATTAACTTCCACCAGCACCCTAGCAAAACCGAGACGGACCTGATCCTCTGTAACAGAATCTGCATATAGAGGTTTACCAACCCCACTGGCAACATAACCCAAACAGGTAGGGCTCCAGAATTCCATGGGGAGATGCTTCAATTTGATCCAAATAGGGAGAGAATCCAAAGAAAGTTTCAAGAGCTGCATACCTGGCTCCCAACAGCAAAGGATCAAAGGTTTGTTAGAGATATTCCACAATTTCGCCTCCAGGACCTCATCTCGGGTCATTTCATCAGAGAAACGAAAAATATACATCCCATTTTCCATAAGAAATACATCCACCGAGCCAAATTGTTTCCACATCGACTTAACCGCTTTCTTTACAAGGAAAAATATACATCCCATTTTCTAAATTTTCTAGGTTAATTCATTACACTTATTCCATTCTTACTAAAAACCATTCTTTATAATAGCCACTCCACGTACTAAGCGTGTTCTTAATATTTAGTATCGTTTATAAATAAGTCATAAGTGACACTTAAATCATAGATAACCGTCATTTGAAATCAGGAGACGATAACTTAACGTTGTTAGCATATATGTATATGACGTCAAATCTCACAATTAGCGTCGTTTTGTGTAAATGACTAGAAAAAACCGACACAAAACGTTTTTTTTTTTTTTTTTTTTTTTATTTTTAATTTTGGCAATGAAAACTAAACATCATTGACATGATTCTATCGATCTGGTATGTTTAAAACTTGGACACTCTTCTGGTAATGGTTTGTTTGGGATGAGAAAAAAATTATGTACTTCTTGTAATGGAAACAGTTTCACAAACATTATTTTTTGTCGTTTCATTTAATTTCATAATTTATTTTTTATTTTTAGATGAATGAGAATTACTATAAAAGAACTCAACCGCTACAAAAAAACTCTAGCATAAACTGCTGGAACAAGAACTGCAACAGCAGCTTACAACAACACTCGACATTTACACACCCCTTTCTGCTAGCTGCAGCATCTAACAACTGAATTAATCGTGCGGTTAACATTCTGCAGCAGCAGAACAAGAGCTGCAACATCAACTCTAAAACACTATCCACACCTTCCTATATATACGATCAACTTTAATTTACATCACCAAAACTAAGATCAACATTAATAACTTTAATTTACATCACCAAAACTAAGATCAACATTAATGAACTATACAACTAAAACAATTACAAACTACAAATCAATTAGACTTCACAGCTCCCAGTATTCTTTTCGGTAAATTCCAGCTTCTACATAATTCCATATTCTCAGTAGTTAAATTTTCCTTTTGCCAAAAACCTTGTTCTGATTAGTGCTGGCAATTTTTGACACGATTTACAAACTCGAAACAAACTTAACATGAAATTATAGGGTTAGGGTTAAGGTTAGGGTTGAATAATTTAACTCATTCAATTAAATTAGTTGGGTTAGATTGACTTATATAGTTTTATACACATGATTTGAAATGATCCGAACCTAACACACGACATAACGACAATCAATTTTTGACATAACCTGCAAATCCGACATGAATTCAATACAAAATTAGAGGATTAGGGTTAAGGGATTCAACCCGTTTAATTAAATGGGTTGAGTTAGGATTAACCTATATATTCTTATAGCCATGTCTCAACACGACCCAAACCTGACATGCGAATACAAATTACAACCCCTACTTCTGATCTCCCAGCGAATTCTTTGTACTATTTTCTCCTCTGATCTTGGTTGATTCCCATATTTGATATCATTTCTTTGATTCCATAAATTATAAACTACCGCTCCCAAACTTAATCTGCATAAGCTTGTTTTCATCCCGCGACCCTTTAGCTCCTTAGCTCCCCAATCAACAATGTCTTCCTAGCTTGTATATGGATCACTAATCATACTTTGATCATCACCTCTCTTCATATCCTCCTATTAAATCCACAACGAAAAAACAAATGGTCCCTACCTTCTAAGCACCTTCTGCAAAACAGACATAAAACATCCCTTGCATAGCCTCATTTTATCAATTTCTCAAATGTTGTCAATCCATCTCTAGCAACCAGCCATAAAATAAATTCATCTCGAGGTACTGCCAAAGGGAACCATATCATCTTCTACCATATTACATTTGGTAGCGTAAATCTAATAGCTTCCCAAGTTTCAGAGCATGAGTATTGACCCTTCTTCGAACAATTCCAGATAGGTTGATCCAATTCTCCAATATTCCTCACCTCAAGTAGCAGACTTTGGATTTTCACCAAGTTATCAAATCTTTCAGGAGGCCAACACCAAACCTTCTCTCTCAACACTGATAACAATTTTTCCCCCACTTACTTCCTGAATCATAAATAGCTTGATGCCCATATTGATTATAAAGCACTCCATCTGGGTGCCACCAATCAAACCACATGAAGATGTAACTCCCATCTCCAACTCTGAGTTATATAAATTTGCTCTTGCTTTTACAGTATCATTGCCGGTCCACAAGTATCTATTAAATTTTTGCTCCAACAATCTTATAATCTTCTTGGGAAGAATAAAGATGCTGGACCAAAACACTTGGAGACTGTACAACATGGAAGAGATTAACTGAAACCTCCCTGCAAATGATAAATGTCTAGAAAGCCAGCAATCTATTTGAGCAGCCCCTTCTCTATGACCACCCCATAGTCTTCTATAGAATTGTTTTTTGAAATGAGAGGGACACCCAAGTATCGTATAGGTAAAGCAACCTCCATCTACATACACCTCAACAACTCAAATTTTTCCTTTTTATTAACACCTGAGCAGATCGAACATTGAGCTTATACTAGGATTAGCTTTAAGCCCCAAAATCTCAGCAAACTCATTAAGCACCTTCTTTATTGTCATAGCAGAATTCACACTTGCAGCAGAAAAAATCAAGGGGAAAATATAAAAAAGCCTCATCAACTAACAGCCGTTTTTTAAAAATCCACATGAAGTGTCTAGAACAAATTACCAATGTGTGACAAAAAGGCCACTTTTCAGATTTTCTTCCTATAGTACCCTTAGTTTCTTAAAAACAAACTAACAATCCGGGCCTGGAGCCTTACTGTTGTTCATAGAAAAAAAGTCTTATTTATCTCTTCCTCAGATACTTCAGCCGCCACACCTGCAATGCATTGATCAGGAAGTCCACTATTTATCAACTGAGACACTCTAAGAGCTTTTGCTTCATCAAACTTGTGATTTGTTTCACCAAGCAATTCTTATAATGCTCTCCTACCACCCCTTTAATCTGGTTCAAATCCTCCACCTTAACCCCATTATCATCCCATAGAAACTTAATAAGATTCTTGGAATTTCTAACCTTGACCATTCTATTAGAGTTTGCATTATTATTATCTCCAGGATTCTTTATTGCGAGCTTTTTGCTTCAAAAAATTCTCCTCTACCTTGTCAATGGACACATATTCATGCATACAATGTCTCTCTCTTTCTGTTGACATTCAGCATTGCCATTTGAGGATATAAACTCATGTTGAGCTATTTTCAGCCTTTCTCTTGCCTGCATAATTTTCTGACTTAAGTCACCAAACAACTCATTATTCTTGAACTTTAGGATTCTTTTTACCGCCTAAGTCTAGCATAGAATCTAAACATAGGAAACTCTACCGTTGTATGCCCATATGTTCCCATCCACTCCAGATTAGCCATAACCCGATCAATTTTTCATGCCACAAACTCATTTTCTACCCTCTTATTACTCCAAGTGAAAAAGCATCCTGAAAAAGCTAAGTCTTCGAGCTCCAATTGATTATCATAATCAACAAA
The DNA here is from genome assembly GCA_900184695.1 of Betula pendula. Taxonomy (NCBI): domain Eukaryota; kingdom Viridiplantae; phylum Streptophyta; class Magnoliopsida; order Fagales; family Betulaceae; genus Betula; species Betula pendula. Next base: position 28,236 of record FXXK01000415.1, read on the forward strand.
TTCATTTTCATAACAATTTATTCTCACATTCCCCCATTTTTATTGACTATTTCTTACCACATTGAAATCCACAGCAATTAGCTAAGGATTCATACTGATCTGCTTCTTGATTGATTTCATAATTTCACGGTAATGATGCATAATAATTCACTGTTCAAAGTAGTAGTATCAAGTTCTAGGAAGTCATGTTTGTTATCATAATAAAACAAGAAGTATTTGATGTACAAGTTGTCACTTCTAATTAATTTGCAGCTTTGGATCTTATCGATAAGCAAGAAGTACAAGCCATTCTGTTACCGCAGACATGGGAAGAAGCTTCTCTAGTTGCAGAGATTTGTAACCAAGCTAAAATACCAGTTCTTTCTATTGCTGATTCAACTCCACTTTGGGCAACAAAACGGTGGCCCTTCCTGCTTCAAGCTTCGCCAGACAGGAATGCACAAATGAAAGCCATAGCTGCTATTGTTGACTCTTGGGAATGGCATCAGGTCACTGTAATTTACGAAGACATTGACTCTTTCCGCAGTGGAGTCATACCTCATCTTTCTGATGCCCTGCGAAAAGTAGGATCAGAAATAAGCAATCTTGTAGCCCTCTCACCATTTGATTCTTCTTCATTGTCTACAGAGCTTGCGAGGCTTAAAGGTGAACAATGCAGAGTATTTTTGGTTCATATGTCCTTGCCATTGGCCGTGAACCTTTTTGTGAAGGCTAAAGAAATGAACATGATGGAGAAAGATTATGTCTGGATAAGTACAGATCCCTTCACAAGCCTTGTCCATTCCCTCAGTGCCTCCACCATTTCTTCCATGCAAGGAATTGTAGGTGTTAAGAGCTACAACCCCCCAAAAGAACCCCATTTTCAAAACTTCCATACTAGATTTCGTAAAAACTTTAGCTTGGAAAATCCAGAAGAGGACAAGCAAGAACCTGGTACTTTTGCTGTGCAGGCCTATGATGCTGTATGGACAGTGTGTCAAGCAATGAGGGAAAGTAGCAATGACGGCCAAAAATTGTTAGATAAAATTATGCTGAGCAAGTTTAATGGCTTAGGTGGAAATGTTCAATTTATTGACAGGAAAGTAGCTCCTGCACAGATATTTCAGATCATCAATGTGATTGGAAAGAGTCATAATGAGCTGGGGTTCTGGTCAGATGGACAGGGTTTCTCAAAGACCACTAATGAAAGAGCTCTATACAATTCTTCTATGAGCCGCCTAGGGCTGGTGTTTTGGCCAGGTGGACCTCAAACCACTCCAAGAGGATGGACTCCTCCCACAAATGCCAATCCACTGAGGATTGGTGTACCCACCAAATCGAGTTTCAAACAATATGTGAATGTCGAACATGATCCCTCAACAAACATTACATATTATAAAGGATTTGCAATTGATCTGTTCCGAGAAACTGTTGCAAGCCTGCCCTTCTACCTGCCATACAAATTTATTCCCTTTGATGGAGATTATGATGAAATAGTGGAGTGTGTTTATTTAAAGGTGCGGAATTCTCTACTCTTTCTAACTAATCAAGTCATTATTTTTGGCCTGCTAACCTTTTCCTTCTTGTCAAACTTATTTGGGTACTGTTCATTGCTTACATGTTTATTTATTTATTTATGAATAATTTCTTCATTAACAAAACAACACAATTACAACTCTTCAGCAAGACAAATGAAACACAACGATACTGCAGAACAATATCATACCAAACAACCACCAAATGTACTTATAAACACACCTACAAACAACAACTAGCCAAATAACTAGCAAAGCAAAATTTCCCCACATCTTACAACCTTCCCCTGCTACAGAAGCCACAGTTTGCAGCAACTCAACGAAAAAAAAAAAGGCAACCAAACTATTCCAGCTGCAGCTCTTCTCACAACATCAGTTTCCACCTTCTGTAGAAATCAGCATTCTGCAGAACAATTCTAAACCAAAACTTCCTCTTTAATCTTCCACAAATTATAAACAGCAGCACCCTAACCTAATCTGCAAAGCATAGCTCTAAGACTATTACCTTTCCATTCCTTCACTCCCTTATACAAAATATCATCCCACTCCAAAGGAATATGAGATTGATTACACTTGTCCACAATATTTTTCCAAAGTCTTTCAGTATTCCCAGAACCAAAGAATAGGTGATCCCGGCTTTCAATACAACTTCTACAAAAGAGACAAATTCACTGAGGATTCCCGACTTTAAAAGTCTATCTCCAGTGGTAAGACTATCCCTTACAGCTCACCAAAGAAAAAACGAGTGCTTTGGAATAGCCAAAGTGAACCAAGTCAAGTTCCAGCAGTCAACTTCAGGTTTTTTTACTCTAATTGTTTCCCAAGTGTCCTTAGTAGGAAATTTATTTTACTTAAGAGGCCAACCAGATTGGGGTATCCTTACCCCCCAAATTCAGCAAGCTCAACTAAATTTGAATATCTACCAAGGCATCCGGCCTTGCAGGTTGCCAAAACCAATCTTAATCTCAGATGACACTTGATAATTTAGCTTCAATTTTACTTTGTGCATCATATATAACTCTATATCCATATAGATCATAGAGAATTCCATCCGGATGCCATAAATTCAACCAAAGGAAGATTTTTCTTCCATCCACAACCTTAAACTTTAAAAAGATTCTCGACAATACCTCAGTTTAAGGATTTTCCTCCAACTTGAAGAGGCATCTTGAGAAATTTTAAGTAACCAAAAGCATCTCCCTTTGATTAGATTCTTTTCAACCCAAGCAACCCACAAAGAACCAGATTTGGCAAAAATATTCCAAATGTGTTTAAGGATGACTGCTTTATTGCACTCCTCAAGCTTCTTTAACCCCAATCCACCTTCCACCTTGATCCCTTCCCCCTTTCCCTCTTTTGATTATAAAAAAAAAAAACCCCAATCCACCTTCCTTCTTAGGCTTGCAAACCGAATCCCAAGCTACTTTAGCTTTTGCATTACAAGAATCATTACCATTCCAAAGGAATACATTAAATTTCATCTTTATAGCTTTAATAACTCCCATAGGTAAAATGAAGATTTGAGACCAATAAATCTGAAAGCTATACATCACAGAGGACAGTAACTAGAGTCTACCAGCAAAGGAGAGATTCCTGGATAGCCAGGAATCAATTTTCCCTGAAATTCTCTCTAAAAAGGACTCACAATTTGACGCTGAAAGCCTTTTAGAAATCAAAGGCACTCCAAGATACCTAACCAGGAGTTTCCCTTTTGCATTTGCAAATAAGATAGCAACTGGTCCTTCAGTGGCAGAGGCACACCAGAATAGAAAACAGAGCTCTTAGCAGGGTTTGCCCGCAGCCCGCACTTGGTTAATTTTCATCACCGATTGCAGGTTAGCCACAGAAAAAATCAATACATTATCTTCAAAGCAAAGATGGGTCAATTGAACCACACCATCCTTAGGATGAAAAAAGAAAAGTTAGAACCGACAACTTCATCCATTAACTGAGAAAAGACTTCCATGACAATGACAAAAAGGTGAGGGGAGACAGGATACCTTTGCTTTAGAGCATTTACAATTACTTTTTAAATTTAACTTCTCTCTAAATTTTTAACAAAACACAAAAATTATCATCTAATAAATTTTTGGAGAAACTTTACAAAGATTCCTCAAACTTTCATACGATTTGAATAACTTCTCTCAATGTTTGATTTCTTTCATTAAGTCTCCATCCGTTATAATTTTCATTAAATCTTAACGGAGTAGTGTAAAAATTACCAAAATACCTCTCACTTTAGATTTTTTTTTTTATAATTTGTTTTATTTAAAATATAGGGGTATTTTAAAATTTTTAACAAAGTTTGACATGAAAACAGACAAAGAGGAGCTTAATAAAAGAAATTAAAAGTTTGAGGGGTCAAATTGAGATAAATCAAACATTGAGGGATGTTATTTAAATCGCGTGGAAGTTTGGAGGGTCTTTGTGAAGTTTCCCCTAAACTTTGTATCAATTGTTAAATAATTTACTATTTGTTCAAAACTCTTTTAAATCTAAAGAGCCAAACAGTAAATGTTAAAAAAAATTTAATGTTCTTTATCTTTTATACTTTTTCTTCTTTTCTCTCAACCAAAGTAGATTTTTAATGTAAAGAGTTAAAAAGTTGGTTTCATTAATAAAATATAATATTTAGTTAAAGTATAAAAATATTTATAAAATTTGATATTTAGTACTTTTAAAAAATAGCTAATTAAATTAACTAAAGTATATTTTTAGAGTTAAATTTAGAGAAATTTTAAAAAGTTCATTATGACTGCTCGAAAGAGCCAAAAAGTGAATGTTAAAATTTTTTTAATGTTCTTTCTCTTTCATAATTTTTTTTATTTTCTCTCAACCAAAGTAGATTTTTAATGCAAAGAGTTTAAAAGTTGGTTTCATCATTAAAATAGAATATTTAGTTAAAGTAGAGAAATATTTAGAGAGTTTGATATTTAGTGATTTAGAAAAGTGGCTATTGAAATCAACAAAAATAAATTTTTTGAGTTAAATTTAAAAAAAATTTAAAGAGTAAATGCTCTTAGCCCTTTCTTCCCTTCAAAGTAGCCCACAAGAGAATTGGAGATTTTAGGAGTTGTACTATAGTCCCTGACCCACCCAATAAAAGTTTCAAGAAAGCCAAAAGAGGAACGATAGTGAAGGATAAAATCCCAACTCACCGAGTCATAACCCTTCATTAGATCTACTTTAATGGTGCATCTCGGTTGGCCTCCCTCTTTTAGGTTAGTTCTTCACCACTTCTTGTGCATGGAGGACATTCTCTGCAATGGTTCTCTTAGGGATAAAGGCTGTTTGATTGTGGCTTATAAGACCATCTAGACACGGGAGCATCCTATTAGCCAAAATCTTTGTCACACGCTTGTAGATGACATTGCAGCAAGCTATAAGCTGAAATTCCCCCATGGCTGTAGGATTAAGTTTCTTTGGCACAAAAGAAAGAATAGTAGCAACAAAAAAGTCAACATGGCAACCTCATGGATCCTTTCGATATACATTCGATCCATTATTTAGGAGACCTCCACTAAAAGCTGATTAGCTGCAACACTATCCCTTATAAACAACACTGCTTGTAACGGCCGAGATTTTAATTAATTGATAATTAACTCTCGAGCGCCTTCCAAACCTATTTACCAAATAAATAAGTTTCAACGAATCTCTACTCCTCAAAAAAGAATACTAAGCAGTGGAAACATATGATTTTCTATCATTTTATCAACATTAATAATTACAACCAGAACATTTATTAAGAATCACCACATTGATTGAAATCATTTAACTATACACAGCATCGATATAAAAGATCTAAACCAAACCTTAATACACCAACGTGTCTCAAAACTCTAAGTCTACAACAACTCCAAAAAATACTAATTACCATGAGCAGCCTCGAAAATCTAGCAACGAGCCCTCAAGTATTAAATAGATCAATATCATTATGTCAAACAGCCAGATTAGCCTCAAGGTCCTTCTCAAATCCAACATCTATAAGTATGTCAACTTTAAAACAACACATGTTTTACAGGTGAAAAAAAAAAAAATTAATTAATTTCACGACTTAGTGAGTAGGATACACAAGGATTTCATGTTTGTGAACTCAGTTTGAATAAAAACACCATTAAATCCACAGGTAATAATTTCAACATTGTTCAATCAATTAGTTTATAAATAATGCAAATGCAATATAGATATAAGATACATGATAATCAAGTGAACACATCATAGTGTACTCCATATGGTTTACCCAAGCTCTTAACCCCTTCTAGGTAAGGTTGACGTTGTCCCAAGAAACTTGTACTACAACACCGGTGCCTCGATGTTTTTATATACTGTCACCGTTAGTAGCCCGGCCAAATTTAAACCCGAATGATCCACACAACTAATTATGTCGTCAAATATGGTTGAGCTCGTCACCATAAAGCTATTAGATCCAAGACCGAACAATAAATATAAATCTCTTGACCATAGGGAATAACTCATATAATAGTAGCTTATGGTTTTCATCCATACATGAAACATCATGTGATACAATGAAATTTAACATTGTTTTTTATATATATGCATTTACAAACTCTCATATTACAACATTCATTATTCATCTCATGTTTTCACAAAAAATAGAGTTCACGCTACTCTAAAATAAATTTCATATGAGTTGTAAATATGCACGATTATCATATAAAGTAATCATGCTATGAAGGAATTTGAAATAACAAATATCCGTTTGAATTTACTCACTGGGGTTGTAAGGCTCCTCTGAAAAACTTCCCAAGATCTCCTCACCCTCAAAATCTCCGAAAGGATCTAACATCAGTGTTTAATCTAAGCTAAAATACCTTTAAACCTAATATGGGGACAAAATGGTCATTCTTCCTAACCATTGAATGTTCGTTTATTAGGTCAAACAATTGATGCAAATCGTTCGTTGGTGACGTGTTTAGAGAGACATCTTAATGATAAATTGACACATTAGTTTTAAGCTTTTGTGGTTCATTTAGTTTTGAGTTGTAATGATTTTATTTTTCTCTCAAGTAGAATTTTGATGCGGTAGTTGGTGATGTGGCCATAACGGCCCAGCGATATCAACATGCAGAATTCACGCATCCCTACACAGAATCAGGATTGGTGATGGTAGTTCCGGTTCGCACACAAAACAATAATAGAGCATGGCTATTTGTGAAGCCCTTCACAAAAGCCATGTGGGTACTAGTAGGAGCCATTAGTGTCTACAACGGCTTTGTCTTGTGGTTGATAGAGCGAACGCACCGCCTAGAACTCAAAGGTTCTACTTGCAATCAAATGGGTGCCTTGCTTTGTTCATCCTTCACTACTCTCTTCTCCTTAAATGGTAAAATGAAAACAATTATTTTAATTTTTCACCTTATGTAACTCTAGAATATATGCCTAATATCGCTTTATTTCAACTTATTGAACGTATAGGGGGAAAACTACGTAGCAATCTATCACGGATGGCAACGGTGGTGTGGCTTTTTGTAGCACTAGTCCTCATGCAAACTTACGTGGCTAACCTCACCAGTATACTCACGGTGCGACGACTTGAACCCACAGTAGCTGATGTTGAGTCGTTGCGGAATGGCAATGCAATGGTTGGATACGTTAAGGGATCATTTGTGGCAAACTATTTGGTGGACGTCTTATACTTCCACCGGAGCAACATCAAGACTTATGACACCCCCGAAGAATATGCTGAGGCACTTAGAAGTCAGGAAATAGCAGCAGCCTTTCTTGAAGCTCCTTTAGCCAAATTATTTCTTGCAAAATACTGCAAAGAGTTTATCACAGCTGGCCCGACTTACAAAGTTGGAGCATTCGGATTTGTAAGTCTTTTATCAATTTTCTTTTTCTTTTTCTTTTCCTAATAACGCAATACGAGTATTTTGATAAATTATATTTTGGGGAAACTTTACAAAACTCCCTGAACTTCCACGTGTTTTGAAATGATCTCCTCCAAAGTTTAAAATTTTCAATTTAGTGTATCAATCTATCAATATTTAGGATTTTTCGTTAAATCGTATCAAAATTCTCAAAATACCCCTATAATTTTAAAAAAATTACATATAATTTTTTCAAGATTCAAGTCTTAGTATTTTTGTAAATTCCGTTAAATCCTAACCAATACTAAAATCCTTACTATTGTTTTTTTTTTTTTCTAAAAAAATGAGGGGTATTTTGGCAATTTTGACACTCCTCTGTTAGGATTTAACGAAAAATCCTAACAAAATGAAAAATTGAAAGAAAAAAAATTAGAAGTTTAATAACCTAAATTGAGAGTTTTTAAACTTTGGAATGATCATTTTAAAACGCGTGGAAGTTCATTAAATTTTTTTTGAAGTTTCTCTTTATAATTTTCATTGGTTGTTCCTCAGGTATTTCCAAGGGGTTCTCTGCTACTTCCTGACATAACTAAAGCGCTACTGAACGTATCTGAGAGTGGTAGGTTACGAGATTTAGAGAACATCATGATTGCATCTAAGAAGTGTTCGAACGGGGAGTTGGTTGATGAGATGTCTAGACTTAGCCCCAGTAGCTTTTGGGTTCTTTTCATCTTTACAGGAGGTACATCAACAGTTGCTCTTCTGGTCTATATTGTTTGTCACAAAAGGTTCGGACATAAAACCAGCTGGAGACTCGTGTTGTTTGTAATGAGACATTGGTGGCTTCAAAAGAAGACGTTCTCTCGAAGAGTTCATGACAAAATATAGTTTTCTAATTGTGTGCTTGTAAATATTGCCTAGCTGAAAGCACCTTATAAATTAAGGTGATACTCATCTTTTTAGAAGGATTTCAATCCATGTTAGAGTATCCATGCTTGTCCACTTCATGTTGTCTACTTGATCTTTTACACTGAGTATATTTAATAATGGGTCTCGGTTCCTTTCTTTTTTTTTGTATCATATTTATTTGTGTTACTAGCCTATAGCACAGGTTTTTCATTATAGTTTAATTTAATTTTTTTTTTTATTGCAAAAGCATCTTAGAAAAGAATAGCAAAAATATAAATATAAATTATAATAATAATGAAAAAAAAAAAGAGAGGAAATGTTATAGACGAATTCATTAAATTTAAACAATTGTTGATTTCTACCTTACAGTACTTACAGTTGATTAGATCGAATTAAACCAATATTAAATAATCATAAAATGCTATTTGTCATAGATTTGGTTATCCTAAGACCATTTTATACATTAAATTTATGTTATTTTTCAACCTACTTTTTATTAACCATTGTTAGTGAAATTTTTGCACAACTATTGAGCCTATATATATATACCCAAAGTATGAAACTACTAGAAAGTTTTGGCATATTTAACAATTTTAGACATCTTAAAACCATCTAAAATGTTAAATTTTGGTTATTGAAAAGGTAGTATTATTATTTTTAGTGTGTTATTTAACAATTTTATCTTTAGTGGCGATGCTTATTATTGTCATTGTAATATTTGGGCTTAAGAAAATTTCTTTAACTTCCTACTTAATTATTCATCTTCCAATTCTCATGCTTCTTTTCAATGACTACATTATAATTTAGTTTCAAAAATCCTTTTGGAAAAACGCCTTAGAAAATAATAACGAAAAATATAACTAATTATAGTGAAAACGACAAAAAGAAAGAAAGGTTATATATGAATTCATTAAATTCAAACAACGATTGATTTCTGCTGTAGAGGAATACCCTTGAAGGCTTATGCTATTATATATAGTATATGGTTATATTGTTTAAAATTTGAGACATGTCATAGTTTTAAGCTTCGACTTATCTACTTTTTAAACAATCTAGGCTAATGATTAAGCTATTATACGAAATATATGATTATATGATAAGCTATATGCATAGAGTCGTGCTAGGTGTCCGTCTGTGACGGACGCCTAGCGTCTGTTTATGTTGAAAAAAAAAAATGCTTTATTTCATTAAAAAATAAGCTTAAATTTATCCAATCCCCATTTTATTTTTCTCCAAAGTTATGAAATGGGATTAAATAAGCCTGAACCTATTTTTTGTTAAAAAAATATGATAAAAAATAAGAAAAAATATTTTTTTTAACAAAAAACAGGTTCAGGCTTATTTCATCCTTATTTCATAACCTTGGAGAAAAATCATCCATATTTCATAACCTTGGAGAAAAATAAAATAGGGATTGGATAAGTTTAAGCCTGTTTTTTTTTTTTTTTATGAAATAAGCATTTTTATTTTATTTATTTATTTATTTATTTTCACTAAAGACGGACGATAGGCGTCCGTCACTGACGGACGCCTATCTCTACTCATATGCATATATTGTTAATTTAAAAATTTAAAACTTGTCATAATTTTAATTAAGCTTCCATTTGTCAATTTTTTAAATAACCTAGGTTAGTGATTCTGCTATATATATATATATGGTACCATAAATATTAATATTGTTTTAAAATTCAACAAGTGTCATAATTTTAAGCTTCCACTTGTCAAAGTTTTAAACAATCTTGGCTAGTGATTTTGTGATATATGATACCATAAATATTAATAATTTCACACATGTCATGATAACTTTAAGTTTCCACTTGTCAAATTTTTAAACAATATTCCCTAGTGATTATGCTACTTGTCACAATTTTAAATTGCCACTTACGACAATTCTAAGCTATTAATTCTCATTAAGGATTACATATATATATATATATATATATATATATATATAATAAGTTAATTTTTCCTACACCAAACCTCAAACATATATTGACATGGGAATTTTTGGGATCAAGCTAGGGTGTGTATCAGACCTATTATACTAGAAAGGCCTGTTCAAGTAGCCCTCAAGTCCATTCAAACAGTTTTGCAAAATTTTGCATTGGTCGGTATGGATGGTTGATCACACTTAATTCGGTATGATGGTTGATCAATAGAAAGGACATTAATGGATCATTAGTCGATCGATAATTTATTGGCGTTTATAAAATGCCAGTAAATGGTATTAGACATTTACCGATGTTCTGTAAACGCTAGCAAATATATATAAGTAGTGCAAAGCAGTAATATTTGTATTTTATTAAAAATATTTCTTTTTTACTACATTTACATATAACGTTGCTCTATAATGTTTTGAAAACACTACCAAACACAAAAATACAACATGACATAAATGTATCCAAGCATTCAAACGTTTGTTCAATACATGCATCATGTCCAAATATCCATGAGAATACTCCACTACATAAACCAGATGTCCAAATAGCCAAATAACAGCCATCACTCAAAGAGCTCTTACTCGTTCTCGTTCTCATCCTCATTGTTGTTGAAAAGCTGTGTTTGGACCCCTCCAACTTCAATCTAAGCCATGCTTTCAATGAAGCCCTTCTCTGATACCAATTTTTGGGATGATATCTCAGAAGACACAGCAGAAAATCCCAAGAACAAGCATCAAGAAAGCATAGCTAAGATCATGCAAAACAAAAAACCAACAAAAAAAAAAAATTGCAAAGGCAAGAATACCACCTCATAATCGGCTAGTACTATTGTGTCGGCTGATTTGATTCCTCATCATCCTTCAATTCACACGTGTACGTAGGCTAGGGTCTTGAAACCTCTAAACCTTCTAATCAATTTTGATTATAAGACCAAGAGTGTAGGCTCTAATGCCTACATAAGACCCCTTTAAGAAGGCTTGTATTTCCAAGTTAAGGTAGGATTATGTAATTTACTTGTCAAAATAGGACTTGAAAAACCTAAACCCTATCACTATAATAGATGGCCACATGGTTCTCCTTGTGTAGTTAGGTCAAGCGGGCTCATAAGGGATAACAATTAACATGAGAAAGGGCCTAAAGAAAAAAGAAAAAGAAAAAAAGAAAAAAGAAAAAGAAAAAACAGCTCCAATAGTCCTATGACACTTCTCATCTCATGACTTGTCCTAGGTTACTATCACTCACAATTTATTCCACTAAAAACAAAGATTTAGAATAATCAATTCCCATTAAATTTATCCCAAGAAGATATTTCATATATCTTTGATTTAGATCAAAGGATTATGTATTCCATCTTGAGCAATAGTGAACAATGTTGCATGTAATCACCCAACACACCAAGATTTTGACCAAAGAATATCTCACTCATAAATGTATTAAAGTGACCTCTCATTCACATTTGAATTCACATTCCTCTCTAGATTGAGAGTCAATGCTATAAGCAGTGGTGAGTTAAAGTTATTCCTATTGATAGTAATTATATAGAATAACAATTCACGTGGTCCGTTCAATACATTGTAACTGCACCAACATATCAATCATAAATCTCTACGTTCATGTTAAGATAGACCATCATGATTGATATGTCATTACAAAAAAAAAAAAAAAAAACCATTTCTAGCCGATTCAAAACAGTCCAGAACTAGGTGAAAAACCGTCCAGAATATAGCATCGGGAAATATAGTTCTAGACGGTTTGGCCAAAACCGTCTAGAATTAATTCTAAACGGTTTGGCCTAAACCATCCAGAATTAATAATTAATTAATTTTTTTTTATATTAATATCATTAATAATACAAAATCCAAATATTAATTATTTTACTTGCACAATCCAAATACAAAATCCAAAATACACTTCTTCACAACAAAATCATTCTACTTATCTAATAAGTAATTCAAATCCAAATACATAACCTGCACAATCCAAATCCAAAATCCAAAATACACTTCTTCACAACAAAACCATTTTACTTATCTAATACGTAATTCAAATCCAAATACATTTCACACAAACTATTTCTATTTACCTAATATACAATTCAAATCCAAATTCATAGTCTAAATCCACTTTACAAACCAAAACAAAATATCAAATGTGTCGAACAACCTCCTTAGGTTAGTCTTTCTATTTCTGTTCCCATCAATGTCATCTTCTTCATTCAGTTGCTTATTCTGGGACACTTAAATCAAACAAGTTGATCTGCGCATGTACAAGAATCATAGTCAACACAATATCATTGAGACATTGATCTGCGCATGTACAAGAACTAGAACTTTTGTGAAACCAATGTCACCATGAATACAAGGCAAACAAAATTTAAAGGAATGTATACATGAAAGTGGCAGTTTCGCAAAGTATCGAAAGTAAGTCATTTACACAAATCAACTTGTCTATGAAAGTGGCATTTTTGCATATCAAACCTACAAGATAGCACTACATATGAAAGCAAGCTGAAAAAGACATCAAACTTAGAGAGAAACTTGACTAATTATTTTCAATTAAATGAATTGCAATAACCAGTTATGCTACCAAGATTCATCATTTACGATCCCTCGGCGATAATATGGCAACATGTACAAATCATGGGCTTCAATCTAAAATTATTATCACTTGCCAACATGTTGTAAAACCACAAATGAGAAGACAAGAAAGCTCAGACATTTTTGGTTTCAACTGTCAAGGTATGTATGCCTAGATCATGGCACAAACCATGCACAAATTGGAGTATTGCACTATCATCTATCCCTTTCTTCGCCTGTAAGTTTTTCACCCACCAAAAGAAATCACTAAAGCACAGATCATTCAAGCATTTAGACAAAAAGCTACCACTTACAATCAGTTTCACAAACAACGAATAACACTTGCAATCATTTGATATATACATCTTCATTGTCCGTCAAGCATTTATAATTGTAAATTAAGCTGAAGTCTAGACTAACTAAACAAGACTTACTTAGTCATTAAGTAATACCCACAGCCATCAAGCACTATCCCTTTTACACGCCACCTTGTCCTATCTCATCATCATCATCTTCCACAACTAAGGGTTCCCCTGCATTTTTACATACACACGTCACTTCATTAAACCCTGTTTAAATAACATTGTGTTAATTTATGCTTCTTTTTCACTTAATGGCTAATTAATGAAAAACTTAAACTAAACCATAACATCACCTTCTTGGTTATTTCTCATGGATGGTTGTTTCCCCCCATAATCATTTTTAGCATAGATTTGACGCTTGCCAGTTCTTCTGTTTGCTTTTGAACCAAGATATTTTGTGTTTGGTACAAACTCTTCAAATTTTCTATCTCAATAGGCATTGCTTGTTCCCTAGGAGTAGGCGCACTAGAGATAAATCCTTGCTCAGAGGTATACGAGGTGGATTTATCGAGTGTCAGCCCTAGCACCACCCTGCGTACACAACACGAATGTTCTTTTCCTAAGACTTGTCCGCACGCATCATTTGGTGACCAATAAATTGATCCCTGTGAACACACTCATTCTGTTGGCGACTGATTATCGATAATTGCTTTTATCTTCGTCTACACAAAACATACAAATGATAAATTGAACATAGAATCTGCATAAAGATATACTTATCATAACCATATTCACATAATAAACGTATTTAGCACTTAACAAAGCTTCTCTAGCCAATTCATTCATAGGGATCCCATCTTTCTTTGTATGTGTGGCCATGAACATATAGCATCGGTTCGGGGTTCTCCTGTATCTTCCTCCTACAATATCATTCACATTATCATACAAGTTTATGATCTAACTAGAGTACATACGAGCCGTGAACCTTTTTTTATTAATTGCCCGAGTTATATGTACTATCTCTCATGCAACCTGTGCGATGCTCTTCGATCCCGACGTGTGAAGAAATTTGTTAAAACCACGGCTTGTCTTGGCCTTCTCTGCCATATCCTATAAACTTCATAATGTTAATATGGGGATTACTTAAACAAAATAATAAATAAATAAATAAATAAAAGATCGACATCATTCCATAAATTTAGCGTTTGGCATAAGTGAGAAAAAACCTTATCATCCACTGACAACCATCTATCAACTTGGATTTCAAAGTCTTCTGCATCAAAAATTCCAAATCGCCCCACTCTCTCGACCACAAATTGTACATTATCATGTCCTGTCAATTTCAGACCCTTCTTAACCTCGTATCTTAACTGTCTTCTTTTCTTTGCGAGGTCCATCAACGTTACCCTTTTTATATCCTCGATGGCTTTAACAGGCTCTACATAGAATTTTCTCTACACCCAAAATGGAATCTCATATCTTAACTGAAAATAGAAGGCTAAAAAACTATAAAAAGTGATTGATATGTCAGGAAAAAGTTTCATACCATTAGGGTTGTCCACATATCGTCTTTCCCTTCCATTGGTATCTTCCTCCAATTATCATATAACGGTACAAATCAACCATTTCTTACGATCTTTCTTGCAATCTTTCTAAATTTCTCGCTACCCGGGCCGATTGGTTGGAATATGAGGTTGAATTGGACCACTACCCTTTTCTCTTCGGGTAGGTGCCAAATGTCTATAGGACTACCAACAGTCCTAACATCCCTTCTACCCTGGTCATCTGCAACTCATAAAAATGAATGTTATACTTTGACCGGTATTAAATTAATATAAGATCATTAAAATAGCTAACTATTATATAATATAAAATAATTCATACCTATGGTGCAAACTTTCCCAATTTCGTAATGCAAGTGGCTGCCGGGAAGTACCGCTATGTTGTGAAAGCTCGAGTATTGATTGTGCTGATATTTGAGCCTCCCTTGCAGGGCCATCCGCTGTCTCAGGGCTATGCTCCATCTCAAGGGCTACCGCTCCCTCAAGCTCCCCTCTATTGCATAAGAGTCCTGCCCATTGATCATAGCCAGGCTCATGCATTCCGATTGGGTCATCCATTTGTCTGGTGTATTCGCCCAAACTAATGTCACGGAGCGAATCAGGTAATACATATGGGGCTGCAACAGGGATATAATAATCTTCGCCCCCTTGTGTCTTCTGGGAGTCCTGTGTCGTTTTGTCTGACCCTACTACTGACCACACAACCGATGTGCGGTCTATAGGCGTCCAAAAATTCAGCCTTGATTGCGACATCCTTTGTTTGGGGGTCATGTCTACCTGCAAACACATTAAAATGGGTCAGATCCAATCATAGATAAAATATACAATATGCAACAACATAGAGGACATGGAAAAAATAGTGAGACGACTATAAGTAAATTATTCTTAACACTCTATATTTGAACACATTTTAATAGTTTAATCATATTTACAACATACATTTATTATAGTGCTTTGATGGCCGGTACGTTAGTACGTGCACAATCAATGTCATCATTCCCAAAATCAATACCAACGTCTCTAGTAATGTTAACGTTGAAAGGCTCGTGCTCATGATAACTATCAGCTTCGTCGTAGTCATGACCTTCACCTTCGCCAACATCATACATGTTTCTTAGTTTTGTCTTTATAGCGACAAGCCAATTTGGATGTATGTCTATTCCCTATTGTTTATTTTCATTAGCGACTCTATGTGCATCCTTTACATCAACATAAAGAATTAAGGGTTACTTTCCCGTGCATTTATAATTGTACAATACGTATTTGTGACGACCCGATCCATAATTACACTGTAGCTATTTTTTTTTTTTTTTTTGAAAATATATAGTAACCATGAACCGGATCTATCGCCACAGGGTGATAGAAACACCTGTTATACCTGTATCTCACAATATATCATGAGATTACACCTATTCATTAGAGTCACATATCACATTATATATAAACTGAGCGAAAGCATTTATATATCAAGGGAGTAATCAATACATAAAGAGCTGACAATAAAATTCTAATGATTAAAGTTTACATTGTGAATATACTAAAGAATGGCTATGCACTGTGTCACAGCAACCAAGCCATAATATACAAAATACAGTTGTGACTACATCACCACAACAACAAAAGAATAGACTAACTAAAGAGTCTATACAAAATACATGTCCCACGACGTCAGTCGTAATAGCCAAGGTAGTCGGTTACGGGATCATCATCTAAGGCCTCAGTACCTGCATCAATATCTATGTAACCATAGAGATCATCCATAATTACATAAGCGAAAAAGAGAATGAGTGAGTCAACAGTCTCAATGAATAAAAATTCACTGAGTTTTCGTAAGGAACCGAAGTGTTAGTTACATGAGTTTACAATAACAGCTACCAAGAATATGACATTTATTTTGAAACATAAGCAGCTGATGAAGTAAACACATGTAGTCATAAAATATCTCAAATAATAATGGCTGAGTACGTATAAGCATATTTCAATCTCCCTACATGGAAGTATACACATACGTACACGTCTATGTTATAGATATATCATATAATCCAGTTACACCCATATACAAGTATTCCCTCGCCTATGGGTGAAAACACAAACATATAAGCATATCTAAGCAATAAAACATAATCGCATATGCAGCTAGCCGTAAGAATATACATATGTGCTTTCCCATGAAGCCTCATATGCATACTAATACGTCTATGATAAAATCCATATAAATCATATCACAAATCATCATATAAATACATCATGTTATGCAATGCTCTGACACACGAGTACAGATCCTCGTGGCCTAGCACACGAGTACAGACCCTTATGGCATGGTCTCTATGGCACACGGTCACAAACCTCCGTGGCTAGGTTCTATGGCACACGGTCACAAACCCCCGTGGCTAGGTTTTATGGCACACGGGCACGAACCCCCATGGCTAGGTTCTATGGCACACGGTCACAAACTTCCGTGGCTAGGTTCTACATACTCTTTATGCTCTTCATATATATATGCTCTTTGATAACATGCAATCATATTTTCCATAATTCTTTTCTCAATACAAATCTCAATAAGACATCATGAAACTAAATCACATCAATCTTTTCGCCATATATCATTTCTCAAATATCAATAGCAAATCAAATACCATAAGACTCAACATATCAATATATATATATATCTGCCATAGTCATAAATCTCAATAAACCATCAAAACTCATCATCAATCACTCATCAATTAATCATAAATCTCAAGAAAATATTCAAAAGCACAAATCATATGATATCATGAAATAACATTAGTTCGTCTTTTAAACCACCATATTATTTCTTCAAAGTTTCATAAAAATATTTATTTTGTTTAGCAAGTACAACATCTGGTAAACATTGAAAACAAAACACCAAAGCATTTTAAGGTGTGTATTATCCTCAGTAAGTATAAATACTTACCTATTTCCGCTTGTTGAGTTTCAAATTTTAGACCGGACGTTCAAGCAATGCCCGCTGCACAAATACATTGCTAAAACATCAAAAACTATACACACATACTCTAATTCTATTTTGACATTTGAACACCTAGACTATGTAAATACCCATTTTCCATGGAACCCATAGAAAACCTAAGGTTAATTAACACTCTAAATGTAATTAACCCATCAAAATAGCAATCATGGTATGTAAACATTAAAAGCCCCAAATTAATCAAAACTACCAAAAATTAGGGTTTATGCCTAAACTAGATTAATTGTTAAATTGAAGTTTTAACTCATCAATTCAACAACCTAAAGCCTACATTTTGTATATAATTTCACTACATACAAAAGCCCTAAGCTAATTTAGAGGATTTAATCTTATACCCAAAATTTGACCTAACTTAGGAAAAATTTAGGGATTTTGAAATTACCTCAATCCAATCGGTAAATTTGAAGTTCTAACGTTGATAATCGTTACCCAAAGCTTGAAAATGGTGGAAGACTTGATTTTGCTCCAACCCAAGCTCAAACCGGTTCAGATTTTTCCAAAATGCCAAAAACCCATCTTCTTCATCTACACGATTTCTGCATCTCCTTCCCTCCTTATACAAATTTCGACCTCGAAATTTAAGTCCTAACTTACTAACATGCTCACATACAAGATATGTTTTCAACTTTAAAAACATATACTTAAATCATATGGTGAAGCATGCTCATACCTGGGTTTACTCAAACAAATGGGGATATCGATCCCGCATATCTTGCTCAAGCTCCCACGAAGCTTCTTCTACTCCATGGTTCCGCCATAGAACTTTGACTAATGGAATGGTTCTCGACCTAAGTTGTTGCTCTTTGCAATCCAGAATTTGCACTGGGAGCTCTTCATATGTCAGGTTCGGCTGAATAACAAAAGGCTCGTAGCTAATGACATGCAAAGGATCATAAACATATTTCCGCAATTAAGAGACATGGAATACATCATGTACTTCTGCCAAACTAGGTGGCAATTCGATCTTGTATGCCAAAGGACTTACACGCTTTAGTACTTGAAATGGTCCAACATACCTTGGACTAAGCTTGCCCTTTTTGCCAAATCGCATCAAACCTCTCATCGGCGACACCTTGAGATACACAAGGTCACCAACTTCAAATTCTAGCGTGCGACGATGCTTATCCGCATAACTCTTTTGTCGACTTTGAGCGGTTAGCATTCGCTTACGAATAAGCGCAACCTTGTCTTTTGTGTCTTGGATCATATCCGGTCCCAACAATTGTTGTTCTCCCACTTCATCCCAATACAAAGGCGATTTGCACTTGCGCCCATATAGTGCTTCATAAGGTGCCATGCCAATCATTGCTTGAAGACTATTATTATAAGCAAATTCAACTAGAGGCAAATAGCGTATCCAACTGCCTTTGAAGTCAAGAACGCATAGCCTGAGCATATCTTCAAGTATCTGAATGGTTCTCTTAGATTGGCCATCAGATTGTGGATGATAGGCTGTGCTGAAATTCAACTTAGTTCCCATAGCCTCATGTAATTTCTCTCAAAACTTGGATGTGAATCGTGGGTCACGGTCCGACACAATGGAAATAGGTACTCCATGCAAACGAACAACTTCCCATACATACAAGTCTGCCATCTTCTCTATAGAATTCGTGATCTTGAAGGGAAGAAAATGGGCACTCTTGGTAAGTCTGTCAGCAATCACCCATATGGCATCTTGACCACTAGGAACTCTTGGCAATCCCACAACAAAATCCATGGCTACTTGATCCCATTTCCACATAGGAATTTCTAGTGGCTGAAGTTAACCTGTAGGCTACTGATGTTCGGCTTTGACAAGTTGGCATGATGGGCCCGTGCAACATACTCAGCAATACTACACTTTATGCCTTTCCACCAAAACTTTTTCTTCAAGTCTTGATACATTTTAGTGTTTCCAAGATGAATAGTATATCGTGTTTGATGAGCTTCGTCAAGGATCTCCCTTCTCATATCAGCATCATTGGGTACAACTGTTATGTCATCCTTAGTCTTCAAAATACTGTTATTGGCAATATAGAAGCCAGATGCTTCTCCACGTTTGGCTACTTCAATAGGTTCTTACAACTCAAGATCATCTTCTTGTGCTTGCTTAATTCTTGCCGTGGTTAATGGTTGAACCACCAAAGCTGCTAAAATTGGTGACTCACAGTCAACACTTCATCAATCTGCACTATTGCAAACTACTGAGCAAGCTGTTCGATAACTGATGTAGAATCGGTCTCTACTTCCCGTAACTTTCTACTTAGTGCATCAGCTACCACATTAGCTTTGCCTGGATGATAAAACACTTTGCTGTCATAATCTTTGAGCACTTCAAGCCATCTTCGTTGTCTCATATTTAAATCCTTTTGCGTGAATATATATCTGAGACTCTGATGATCGGTATGAATCTCACACGGCTCACCGTAGAGATAATGCCTCCATATCTTCAAGGCGTACACCACTGCGGCTAGTTCCAAATCATGAGTGGGATAATTCTTCTCGTGATCTTTCAGCTACCTTGAGGCATAGGCCACAACCTTGCCTTGTTGCATAAGTACGCACCCCAATCCTTTGCGAGATGCATCTGTGTACACAACATACCCAACAGATTTCATGGGCAATGTGAGGACAGGAGCAGACACCAGTCTTTGCTTCAGTTCTTGAAAACTTTCTTCACACTCATCACTCTACACATAAGGAGCATTCTTCCTTGTTAGAGCTGTGAGAGGCCCTGACAAAGCGGAGAACCCTGCAATGAACCTCCGGTAATAACCTGCCAAACCCAAGAAACTGCGAATCTCTCAGACACTTGTTGGTCGTTCCCATTCAACTATAGCTTCAATCTTCTTTAGATCAACGGCAATACCATCCTTGGAAACTACATGCCCCAAGAATGATACCTCTTCCAACCAAAACTCACACGTTTTTAAGTTTGGTGAAGAGCTTCTTCTCCCTTAATACTTCTAATACTGTCTTCAAATGCTGCTCATGCTCAATATGATTAGCTGAGTAAATTAGAATGTCATCAATAAACACCACTACAAATGAATCAAGATATTTATGAAATACTCGATTCATCAAGTCCATGAAAACCGATGGAGCATTGGTTAAACCAAACGGCATGACTAAAAAGTCATAATGGCCATAGCGTGTACGGATCGCCGTTTTTGGTACGTCTTCTTCTCGCACTTTGAGCTGATGATATCCCGATAGAAGATCAATCTTTGAGAATACCGTAGCTCCCTTAAGCTGATCAAACAAGTCATCGATCTTAGCTAAAGGATACTTATTCTTGATAGTCACTTTGTTCAATTCCCGATAGTCTATACATAGCCGCATAGAACCATCCTTCTTCTTCACAAATAAAACCGGCGCTTCCAAAGGGGACATACTAGGCTAAATAAACCCTCTGTCCAATAGGTCTTGGAGTTGCTCTTTTAACTCTTTCAATTCTATTGGAGCCATGCGATAAGGTGCTTTGTGAATAGGCTGAGTCTCCGGCATTAATTCAATAGTGAACTCAATCTCACGATCCGGAGGCAAACTAGTAACCTCTGCAAAGACATCTGAGTAATGGCACACTACAGGAATTTCTTCCAACTTTGCTTCAATATCGGGCTTAGCAGTCACATAGGCCAAATAGGCATAAGAGCCATCCCTGATATACTTATTTGCTTGTAAAGCGGAGAGAAGAGGTGGAGTAGTTCGCACACGAGATCCACAGAATTTGAACTCTTTAGTATCCCGAAGCCGGAATACCATTTCTCTCTTGCGACAATCAATATTTGCTTCATACTTCGATAACCAATCCATTCCAAGAATTATGTCGAAGCCAAGCATACTAAACACTGCTAGTCTAGTTGGTAAAATTTTTCTTGCTATGACAATTGGGCAATTTTCCACATATTTCACACAAATTACCGCATCACCAACAGGATTGGTCACACGAATATTTTGCTCAAGTGGTTTTGTGTTCATATTACATAGCTTCACATAAGTAGAAGAAACAAGCGAATGAGTAGCACCAAAATCAAATAAAACACAAGCAAGGTGGCCAAATAGTGGAATGGTACCTGTGATTATGTCGGTACTAGGCTATTCCCCTTCATTGTTGGCTGGTGTGAGTGAGTAGACTCTTGCTTAAACCGGTTGTTTCGGCTAATAACTGTTTCCCTGAGGCTTGTCATTACTTAAAGTGAGCTATGGGCAATCACTCTTCATATGGCCCGGCTTGCTACAGTGAAAGCATATGATACTCCCAATCTGGCATTCCCCAAAGTGCGGCTTCTCATACTTAACACAATTTGGCCTTGAACTTGTATAGGCCATTGGAGCTTTCTTCTTCTCAAAAACAGAGTAGCTACCACTAACAGCTTGTTTCTTTGACGGATGGGTGGGTAGAGGTAAGTTTCTCTTTTTCAGAGCAAAATCCGTAGCTACCTCTTTCATACTCTTCTCAGCAAGAGTTGCCCTATCAACCATATCGAGATAATTCCTGATACCAATGCATATAACTTTGTCCCCGACTCGTGGAATGAGGCCATAAAGAAACCTATGGACCTTCAACTCTTCAGTCGTTACTAGAGTGGGAGCATACCTTGAAAGTTCATTAAACCGTGCGGCATATTGTTCTACGGTCATAGTGCCTTGCTTAAGATCCTGAAAATCTCTGGCACATTGGAGTCCCTGAGTCTGTGGGAAGAATTGGTCATCAAACTCTTTCTTGAACCGTTCCCATGTGATTGGAACATTTTGGCCCAACTCTTCAGCTATAAGCCCCTTTCTAGCCAACCACCAATGGGAGGCTTCCCCCGTGAGTTTTAGGCTTACATAATTAACCTTTTGTACATCAGTACACTGAAGAGACTCCATAAGATGTTGGATGTTTATGATCCAAGAGTCAGCAGCAATTGGCCCCTTAGAGCCATCAAAGGTCTCAGAATTATGGCGAAAGAAGCTAGAGGATGGGCAACCCTTTACTCTTTTACGGTCTCGAGGTTAGGGTTGTGGTTGATTCTGAAATTGTTGAAGCATTTGTTGTTGGAACTGCTGTTGCTGTTCAAACTGCTGTTGTTGCATCGTTTGCATATTAGTCATCATAGTGGTCATGAACTGGGTTGCTTGAGCCCAAAATTGCATTGGGTCAGGCAGAGGTGGAGGAGGAGGAGGAGGTGGTGGATGTGGATTTGCACCGCCATTCTCATCAGCGTTGTTCTCCAACAACCTCACGTTTCGCCTGCGTCGATGCTCGGGTCTAGGAGGCATTACTCTCCAAAGTTCCCATGTTAGAATCGAGTAATCCACATAAACACAAGACAAATCAATAATAGGGTGTGAATATGTAATGCAAATGCATACACAAACAATGCAACCAAAAAGTTTAAGAAGTTTTAATTACTTAGGGTTCCACTTGAAATCTTTTAAGTTCCTATACCTCTGACATTACGCCTAGACTCTATCTAGACAATCTAAAACCTATTCCTCCCGTAATGGTCCTCAGAGCAAAAACGCTCTGATACCATAAGCTATGACGACCCAATCCATAATTACACTGTAGCTTTTTTTTTTTTTTTTTTGAAAACATACAGTAACCATGAACCAGATCTATCGCCACAGGGTGATAGAAACACCTGTTATACATGTATTTCACAATATATCATGAGATTACACCTATTCATTAGAGTCACATATCACATTATATATAAACTGAGCGGAAACATTTATATATCAAGGGAGTAATCAATACATAAAGAGCTGACAATAAAATTCTAATGATTAAAGTTTACATTGTGAATATACAAAAGAATGGCTATGCACTGTGTTACAAGCGACACAAGCCATATATACAAAATACAGTTGTGACTACATCACCACAACAACAAAAGAATAGACTAACTAAAGAGTCTATACAAAATACATGTCCCACGACGTCAGTCGTAATAGCCAAGGTAGACGGTTACGGGATCATCATCTAAGGCCTCAGTACCTGCATCAATATCTATGTAACCATAGAGATCATCCATAATTACATAAGCGAAAAAGAGAATGAGTGAGTCAACAGTCTCAATGAATAAAAATTCACTGAGTTTTCGTAAGGAACCGAAGTGTTAGTTACATGAGTTTACAATAACAGCTACCAAGAATATGACATTTATTTTGAAACATAAGCAGCTGATGAAGTAAACACATGTAGTCATAAAATATCTCAAATAATAATGGCTGAGTACGTATAAGCATATTTCAATCTCCCTACATGGAAGTATACACATACGTACACGTCTATGTTATAGATATATCATATAATCCAGTTACACCCATATACAAGTATTCCCTCGCCTATGGGACAGCATCATACAAGCATATAAGCATATCTAAGCAATAAAACATAAATCACATATGCAGCTAGCCATAAGAATATACATATGTGCTTTCCCATGAAGCCTCATATGCATACTAATACGTCTATGATAAAAAATTAATCAAAACTACTAAAAATTAGGGTTTATGCCTAAACTAGATTAATTGTTAAATTGAAGTTTTAACTCATCAATTCAACAACCCAAAGCCTACATTTTGTATATAATTTCACTACATACAAAAGCCCTAAGCTAATTTAGAGGATTTAATCTCATACCCAAAATTTGACCTAACTTAGAAAAAATTTAGGGATTTTGAAATTACCTCAATCCAATCGGTAAATTGGAAGTTCTAACGTTGATAATCGTTACCCGAAGCTTGAAAATGGTGGAAGACTTGATTTTGCTCCAACCCAAGCTCAAACCGGTTCAGATTTTTCCAAAATGCCAAAAACCCATCTTCTTCATCTACACGATTTCTGCAGTATTTACTAATGCAACTCACGTACAAAATTGGAGGAAATTGTCAGAGTTGAATAAAATATATCGGTGTGCCTGAACAAATGTGATCATATCAAATTTTATCTGCTTGCTCGCCTCTTTAGACTCATCTTGGTGTCTTGAAAGCTTATTGTGGACCATTGGCGCGTTGACTAAATAGCGCGAACAAAACGTCAATAATTCATTCATAATGTAACCCTTTGCAATAGACCCTTTTGGTGAAGCCTTATTACGAACGGTATATTTATATCGATCAAGGCACCTACGTTAAAAATAATTATGAAACCATAACATAAGAAAGATATATAGTAATACGTTATTCACTTAAATAATAAGTCAACATAATTTTAATATTACCTCTCAATGGGATACATCCACCTATAGTGTACCAGTCCACCTAGTTTACTGTAACGCCCAAGATTTTAAAATAAGAATTTTAAATAACTTTGAATAGGCAAGGGCAAAATGGTAATTAAAAGTAAAAAAAAAAAAGACACTTACAAAAATTCAGAAAAATTCAAAACCATAACCCTCTATTCAACCGTGCAAACTCTAGGGGGCTCCATTCCAATGGCTGTTCGACTAGATTATTTTAGAAAAATTATAAATCAGGTCAGAGTCGTCCGTTCCAATAAGCAGTCGACTGAATTTGGAATTGATGGAACTAGGGTTGCCCGTTCCATTCCGCGTTCTAATTGCAGTTCGACCGGGTTAAAATCCATTCAACCCGCTGAACAATTTTGGAATTCTCATGCTTTTATATGAAGGGTGGTCGACCAGCTACACTTACCCATTCGACCGGCTGTGCACTATAAATGGTTAACGCCCGATCCTCAGCTCATTCTCTCAATTTTTCTTCTTTCTCCCTCGATTCTCTCATTTCTCTCTATTAGGGTTTCTTCCAAACCCTAGTCTAATGATCTTTGGAGGTTTTGATCGTGAATTCTAACACTGGAATTGTAATCCTCAATTTCGAAAGTTTGATTCTACCGATCATTTCGAGATAAAAATTCTCGAAACCCTAATTTATCAATATTGAAGCTATATTCTTAAGTGTATAGCTTATTGTTGGCTAATTCCTTAGGATTCTTGTTGGTTTGTACTTAACCTACATCGAGTTGAGGTTTCATGGTTCACAAACTCCGGATTCTTCAAGTATTAAGGTAAAAGTCAAACACTCTAGATTTTTCTATAATTTTGTATTTTGGATTTTTATGATGTTTGACCCTAGTATTTTCCTATAGGTTAACATTGGGGGTTATTTATATGTTATTTAGAACCCTAGAAAACTATGGGTTGCTTATGGGCTATTTGATACTTGTACTTTTGAGTATCATGGGTATTGAGTTTAGAATATTAGAGTGTAGAGTTATTAATGTTTTAGCAATGTAATTGTGCAGCGGGCATTACTAGAGCGTTTGATCTAAAAGGGAGTCTAATTTGTCAAGCGAAAATTAGTAAGTATTTATATTTACTGAGAGTGATACACACCTTAAATGTTTTATGTTTTAAATGTTTAGTAGATGTCATACTTACTAAACAAAATAAATGGTCTTAAATGAATTTGAAGAACAATATGATTGTTTAAAGGTCGAACCGATGTTACTTTGGAATATATATGTTTTATGCTTTCGACTACTTTCATGAAATTGATGATTCCTTGATTAGTGATTTATGATGAGATTGGATATTTTATTATGATTTATGATTATAGCGAAAATATTGATATGTTAAGTTTCATGATGTTTCATTGAGATTTATATTTGAGAAAAGAAATATGGCAAAAGGTTTGCATGCCAATATGAACATAAGTAAAGTAAGCATGAAAAGAGCATGTGTTAAAGCAAAGCAAAAAGCCTAGATTACGGGGGTAAATACCGTGTGTAAAAAGCCTTGATCACGAGGATGAAATCGTGTGCAAAAAGCTTTGATCACGAGAGTGAAATCGTGTGCAAAAAGCCTAGATCACGGGGGTGAAAATCGTGTGTAAAAAGCCTAGATCACGGGGGTGAATGCCGTGTGTAACCAGCCTTGATCATGAGGGTGATATCGTGTGTATGTAGGCCTTGATCACGGGGGCAATACCGTGTGTATGGGATTTAAATGAGCATTTTTTATATGATGAGTTTTGTATGATGTTTTATGATATGATTTATTGGAATTTGTTATAGACGTATTAGTATGCATATGAGATTTAATGGAATGCATAGTGTAAGTGCGTAGGGAGAAAAAAAAATTGTAGAATTCTAATAGTTATTTTTTCCTCTTTTGTGTGAGGGTGAGATACGTGTGTATTGGGGCTTTATGTTTTGAGTGGTCTTTCTCCCTGTTATTTTTGTACTCCATCTTTTGATAGGAAATTTCTCCGGGTCGTCTCCAATAGTAAATGTAGGCTTGTTAAGCCGAACCACTTAAATCTTGGTGTCGTGTGTGATTATTTTTTGCTTTCTTCTTATTATTCACATCTCACAGGTCTTAGGGGAAATAAAATATATTTCCTAACAGAGGGCAACCATCACGTTCAACGTGGAGGCAACACCAGCTTCATTGTAGTGATAGTTATGGTCCATGACTCTGTCATGCTATGTTACATGTATGTGTGAGTGTTATCTAGTGTGATGCTACGTGTGTGGGTGTGTTATCTAGCATTATGCTACGTGGGTGTGTGTTAGTTATCTAGTGCTCACATTACTTGGGTAGTTGGATGTTAGTAGAAGTAGTATAAGACAAGAAGTTAAGAGAGAGGGAGGACATTGAATATTGTAATCTAACAAATTGTCTTGTGGTCTATCTCCAAGCCCCAATTCGAGTTCACTATCTATCAATTATCTATTGTTTCTATTTCAATTACCGTGGGTTCCTATCAGCCCCTACAAGATAGAACTGCAGATAAGGAAAACGACAATACATGAAAAAACATCGTTTTGTTTTACTTTAAAATATCTTACTAGATCGCATGTCCATGAGGATCATCATAATCTAATCTTCTAATTGTGAGCTTGTAAAATATTAGGAGGCTAAAAGTACCTTATACATTTAGGTGATACTCATTGTAACACCTCGGTCCCATATTGAGAAGATAAAGAATAGCCCACATAGAGTTGGTGGTTTATAAAAAGAGTCATGAGTGCTAAGTCCCACATTGTCTAGTTACTAAGTGAAACTAGGCTTTTAAGTGATTTTAGAGAAACTTCAAAAATCGACTAGTCTTTTTGGGGTGATAGTGCATATGTAGCTAGCGTTTTTTTCTAGGTCGTTACAAATGATATCAGAGCCACCTAGTAATGCCAGGCCATGTGGTACTGGAGCACTATATGACGTGGCCCTGACGAGGACGTCATGAATTTAAGAGGGGGAGTTTGTAACACTCCGGTCCTATATTGGGAAGATGAGAAATAACCCACATAAAGTGGGTGGTTTATAAAGAGCGTCATGAGTGCTAAGTCTCATATTGCCTAGTTAGTAGGTGAAATTGAGCTTTATAAGTGATTCTAGAAAAACTTCAAAAATCAACTAATCCTTTTGGGGTGATAACGCATATGTGGCTAACCCTTTTCCCTGGATTGTTACACTCATATTCTCATAAGGATTACAATCCACATTAGATCATCCATGCTTGTCCACTACATTTTGTCTACTTGATCTATTAAAGTGAGCCTGTCAAATACTGGGTCTTATTATTTTTTTTTTCATATTTATTTGCATGAGTTAATTTTTCCTAAACCAAACTGACCTTGACATATATATATTGACAAGGAATTTTGGGGTGAGAATAGACTTTGTCCCCTTCAACTATGTAGCCCCTCGTTTTTATTTATGTCATCAAACTTCAAAAATAGGCATTTGGATACGTCAAACTACTATTCTGTTTCAAAAAGGAAACTTTATCAGCATTAGAGGTAAAATGCATAGAAAAGTAGTTATTTGCGCTACACTTGACCACTTTACTGTCTTTCTTCCCATAATATCTCAATTTTACTTTTGAAATACCATAATTGCCCATTATAATTATTACAAAATAGAAACCCTCTACTCATATCCAAATACCCATTACTATGAAAATTGTTCAACTCATAATCACCCCAGAATAAAAAGAACGTTACTAAGGCTTGAGTTTTTTTTATCAAGGAGAAGAGCCCATTCCAGTTGTAAGCGTGCTGAGCAAGTCTTTGTATGTGAATGTTTGTGGCTAGCTCTTTGGGTATCTCCTATTTTTGGTTCTTCTTGATGGTCTTCTTTTTTTTTTTTAGCTCAAGAATAATCTACACTGGCTTTTCTTTTGTTTGTTTTTCTATGAACGCAGAAGGAATGCTAATTTATGTTCTATATATTAATTTAATATATTTTTTATTCATATTTTGATCACCTTATTTTAAAATAAAGGTAAAAATTTTCATTGATGTTTTGGCCCCTCCCCATAAGAATGTTCGGCTCCGTCCCTGGCTTGAGTTATGGAACTGGCCGCTATCAGGGAAAGATAAAAAGCGTATTACAACTTTCTATTATGAGCAATATATGTTTCCTAGCTAGTTAGGTAACTACTTTCGTTATTCTTGTTATTATAAGGAATAGTTGAACTGTGACATGATTCGTGCGTGCGTGGTCCTCTAGGTGGTTGAGATATCCTTAACGATTTCAAAAGTTGAAGTGAATAGAAAATTATAAATTTAATAATTTAATTAATAATTTAACCTTTTTTTTTTTTATGTGTGGGTGAAAAATCCATCTCAATAAGTAAAATATTTAAAATTGGAGGTAAATTATAAATTTAATAATTTAATTAATTTTATATATGTTGAATCATTACTTATCTTAAAAAATTAGACTAACAAAAATATGATAAATTTAGTGATTTAATCAATATTTGAAGAATCTAACGAAAGTCAAACAAACGAGCAAAATGACCACACGTTAAGAATGTCTAGTCTTTGGGACAGAATTCGTGAATCGTGTTTCCAAACAGATACCAAGTTAAGCACTTCTAGAATCTAACGAGTTATCGTACCTTAATGGAGTATGCAGTACGGGACAGAAGTCAAGTATTTCTACAATATCATTGGTCTTGATCATATGGGGATGGAAGTCAAGTATTTCTACAATATGAATGGTCCTGATCTATGCGTACGCGTCATGTAAATTTGAATCTGTCAACTGTTTTTCCCTACAACATGCATATATGCAAAGTTTTCCAATCTTTTAGCTATTACGCTGGATAGTGTCCCTTCTCGAATAACTCCAAATAAAAAATTCGCAGTCAAATGTCTAGCCCTCGTCTGGAGGGTGCATGCATGAAGCTTCATGATTGTTTCGCCTCTGAATTAGTCGTCCCAACTCCATCAATTCCAGTCTCAAGACACTTAAACAAAGGATATAAGACAAGCTGTACGTTCTTTGACAAAGACTGAACAACATATATATCTGGCAATTCTAGGAAAATGCGCTGCCGAGGGATCCCACAACTAATTAAAAAAAGGATAAAAAAAAAAAAAAAAAAGGATAACTTCATTTATCTATTAATTGTTACCTAGTTTGCGATGTCCATTTAAAGTTTAAAATCTCTTAATTTAATATATCGAACTTTTAATTTTTTTCGATATCCCTCGTCTATTAAGATTTTCCCTTAAATCCTAATTAACGGAGGGATGTCAAAATTTCCAACAAAAAAAGGCCTCTTATTTTTTTAGGAAAAAAATTTACAAGGATTTAAGCGTTGGTCGGGATTTAACGGAATTTTGCAACAATACACACATACGCTTGAATCTTTGAATTTGTTTTTATAAAAATAAAAAATATATATATATTTTGAAAATTTTGAAAGAATTTAACAAAAAATTCTAACGAGTGAAATTGAAAATATATATATATATATAAAAAAAAATTGATACGTTAAATTGATAAGTTTTGAACTTTGGAGGACATTCTAAAATATAGGTAAAAATTCAAAAGGTAAGTGAAGTTATCTAAAAATAAAAAATAAATATTACACTTCACACCTACTTATCATAGACTGACACGTACGTGTTTTAAATAAATTTTTTTTAAGTGATCGATATAAAAAGATATTTAAAAGACAATACAAAAACCACTGTAAAATGTGCATAATAAATGGATGTACAGTAGGAACATTACTTTTAATAAAAAAAAAAATAGCACCCCTCGCCTCAATTACGTACACTGACATGCAAAGATATTGTAAATCGATAGAAAGGTTAAGCGGGTCCGAGGGTGTGCATCAGTTAATATCAAGAAAAGATTTGAAGAGATCACGGGTTAAAGGTTCGAGGAATGTTACATTTACAAACAAATTTTATAAAAAAATTCTTACAAATTGATGTGGTACAATATGATTAAATTTTTTAAAATTTAAATTTTTTCACTTTCCAATCATATTGTGTCACATCATTTTGTAAAAAACATTTTGTAAGTGTAGCATTCCTCTATAGGTTCAAAATTTAGGACTATTCTACGCATACGGGATTCAATTCCAACGACTGACCGGCTACAGAAGACACATAAATAGAGGAACTAGCGACGGCTCTAGTAAATAAGCCAGTTAATTTGCGTCAAATGGATACATTTCGGTCCTTCATTTTCTTCGCCTTAGCTTTGTTACTTGCACAAAGGGCAACAGCAGATGTTGGAAAGACCAACATATTAGCAAATGATCAACTGATCAGCAGGGGCATTAATATAGGGGCGATAGTAGATAACAGCTCTCGCTTCGGCAAGGAACAGAAAGTGGCGATGGAGATGGCGATCCAGGATGTTAATTATGACAACACAAGCCAAAGTTGTGTTTTGCACATCAGAACTTCTCCAAGGAAACCTTATCAAACAGCACTTGCAGGTATGTATATATATATATATGTCGTGTTTGTTATCATGCAAGAAGTCTTTCATTGATGCAAAAGTCGTCACTTTTAATTAATTTGCAGCTCTGAATCTTATCAATAAGCAAGAAGTGCAAGCCATTCTGTTACCGGAGACATGGGAAGAAGCTTCTCTAGTTGCAGAAATTGGTAACGAAGCTAAAATCCCAAGTCTTTCTGTTGCCGACTCAACTCCACTTTGGGCAACAAAGCGGTGGCCCTTCCTGCTTCAAACTTCGCCAAGCCAGAATGCACAAATGAAAGCCATAGCTTCTATTGTTGCCTCTTGGGAATGGCATCAAGTCAATGTAATTTACGAAGACATCGACTCTTTCCGCAGTGGAGTCACACCTCATCTTTCTGATGCCCTGCGAGAAGTAGGATCAGAAATAAGCAATCTTGTAGCCCTCTCACCGTTTGATTCTTCTTCATTGTCTACACAGCTTGAGAGGCTTAAAGGTGAACAATGCAGAGTATTTTTGGTTCATCTGTCCTTGCCATTGGCTGTGAAACTTTTTGTGAAGGCTAAAGCAATGAAAATGATAGAGAAAGATTATGTCTGGATAACTACAGATTCTTTCACAAGCCTTGTCCATTCCCTCAATGCCTCCACCATTTCTTCCATGCAAGGAATTGTAGGTGTCAAGAGCTACTACCCCAAAAAAGATCCCCATTTTCAAAACTTTCATACTAGAATGTTTCGTAAAATGTTTAGCTCAGAAAACCCAGAAGAAGACAACCATGAACCAGGGACGTTCGCTTTGCAGGCCTATGATGTTGTATGGAAAGTGTGTCTAGCAATGAGGGAAAGTACTAGCAATGGCGGCCAACAATTGTTAGACAAAATTGTCGGAAATGCTCAATTTTCTGAACGAAAAGTAGCTCCTGCAAAGATATTTCAAATCATCAATGTGATTGGAAAGAGTTATAATGATCTTGGGTTCTGGTCAGATGCAAAGGGTTTCTCAAAGACCATTGATGATAAAAGAGGTGTATACAACACTTCTATGAGAAGCCTTGGACAGGTGTTTTGGCCAGGTGGACCTTTGACCACTCCAAGAGGATGGACTCCGACAAACACCAATCCACTAACGATTGCTGTACCAACAAAATCGACTTTCAATCAATATGTGAAGGTCGAACAGGATCCCTCAACAAACAAGACTTCTTATAATGGATTTGCAATCGATCTGTTCAAAGCAACCGTTGCCTGCCTACCATTCGACTTGCCATATAATTTCACTCCCTTTGATGGAAGCTACGATGAAATAGTGAAGCAGGTTTATTTAAAGGTACGGGGTTCTCTAACCTCTTTTTTATTTTTATTTTTATTTTTAAGAAGTATTTGGCTTCACCCTTTGCTACCTGATAGCACCTCGGGTACATCATAAGGCTTATCGAGCAGGCTTCGTCAGGGTGGTTGGTCTCACAAGAGAATTTGCAAATAGCAAATTTCGAACCTAAAACCTATATGAGATGATATTACCTAAGGACCTTAAGCCTCAACCACTAGACCAACCATTGGGTTAAAGAGTTCTCTAACCTTTCTAATTACTAATCCAAGTCTTTTCTTTTCTTTTTTCTCTCAAGTACGTAGTTAAGGCTAATCATACTTGAAATGTTGTTTTCATGGGGTAATCAGAAATTTGACGCGGTAGTTGGTGATGTGGCCATAGTGGCAAAGCGATATAAATATGCAGAATTCACACACCCTTACACAGAATCAGGATTGGTGATGATAGTTCAAGCTCGCACACAAAACAGTAATAGAGCATTGTTATTCATGAAGCCCTTCACAAAAGCCATGTGGGGTCTAGTAGGAGTCATCAGTGTCTACAACGGCTTTATTGTGTGGTTGATAGAGCGAAAGCACTCTCCCGAACTCAAAGGTTCCGCTATGAATCAAATCGGTGTCTTCCTTTGTTCATCCTTCACTACTCTCTTCTCCTTATATGGTAACATGGAATCTTTTTATTTTTTTTCTTATTTTCATTTTTCACTTTACATCCTAGTGCTTATATTCTGAAATCAATCCGAAAAGAAAATAATTTTCAAAATCAGTATTTTAGTTTGTATATATATCTGGTTTGTGGTTTGAGAATGTTTGAAATTGATGATTCTAAAGAGCCTTTGAAGAGAGAGTTCCACATGAAAAAAAAAAAAAAAAAAAAAAGAGAGAGAGAGGAAAAAGAGCAATTCAAGTGTGGATTAAAAGGCTCACCACATACTAAGGTTTTTGCTTTTATTTGGATGTATACATGCGGTAAAGGAATTGGAGGGGGCTAGTGTGGGCCATGGCCTCCTCTAGTAATTTTTTTTTTATTGCCTTTTTTTTTTTACTTTAAATTTGTTAATAAAAACATATTTTAGGTTCTACTTTTATTTTAGCCCCTCAATTTTTTTTTTTTTTTTTTTTTTTTTTTTTTTTTTTTTTTTTTTTTTTTTTATGCCCCCTAAACTTAACTTTCTAGTTCCATTCCTAGATGTATGGGCTTGTGTGTATGCTCTAATATATCTTCAAAATATTTTGTAGTCTTAAAAATTTGCAACAAAACCAAACCCCAAAAGTTTTCTCAGTAACACCTTAGGAGCATTTCATTCCTATTTTCTATTTATGATCTAACAATTTCATCTTCTTGAACATGTAGGGGG
Source organism: Betula pendula (assembly GCA_900184695.1). Classification (NCBI taxonomy): domain Eukaryota; kingdom Viridiplantae; phylum Streptophyta; class Magnoliopsida; order Fagales; family Betulaceae; genus Betula; species Betula pendula. Next base: position 62,240 of record FXXK01000415.1, read on the forward strand.
AAAACTACATAGCAACCTATCAAGAATGGCAACGGTGGTGTGGCTGTTTGTGGCACTAATCCTCATGCAAACTTACGTGGCTAATTTGACCAGTATTCTCACGATGCAACGGCTTGAACCCACAGTAGCTGATATTGAGTCACTGCGGAATGGCAATGCAATGGTCGGATACTGTAGGGGATCATTCGTGGAAAACTATTTGAAGGAAGTCTTATACTTCCCCCAGAGCAACATCAAGAATTATGACTCCCCCGAAGAATATGCTGAGGCACTTAGAAGTCAAGAAATAGCAGCAGCTTTTCTGGAAGCTCCTTTAGCCAAATTATTTCTTGCAAAATACTGCAAAGAGTTTATCACAGCTGGCCCGACTTACAAAGTTGGAGGATTCGGATTTGTAAGTATTTTACCAATTTTCTTTTTCTTTTGGAAAAAGTTTACTTATCACCCTAATCTTTCATCATTTTTGTAATCATACCCGTAAACTTTAAAAAGTGTCACTTTATGGTTACCATTTTTCAGAAGTTTACAATGTCAACACTCTCGTCTAAATTCAACGTTAAATTCCAAAATACCCCTATCTTTTTTGTTTTTGTTTTTAATTTTTAATCATTAAATCAATGTGTTTTTGTATATTTATAAATATCTTTTTGAGTATTTTAGAAATTTTAATAGTGAATTTGGACTGAAAGGTTGACATTACAAACTTCTGAAAGATGGTAACTTTAAATTGACACTTTTTAAAGTTTAAGGATATGATTACAAAGGTGATAAAAGATTAGGGATGATAAGTGAAGTCTAACCCTTTCTTTTCCTAACAAATTAAGCAATACGAGTATTTTAATAAATTATATTTTTCATTGGTTGTGCCTGATCAGGTATTTCCGAGGGGTTCTCCACTGCTTCCTGATGTAACTAAAGCACTACTAAACGTATCTGAGACCGGTACGCTACGAGATTTAGAGAACAGAATGATTGCATCTGAGAAGTGTTCTAACGGGGAGTCGGTTGATGAGATGTCTAGTCTTAGCCCCAGTAGCTTTTGGGTTCTTTTCAGTTTTTCGGGAGGTACGTCAACAATTGCTCTTCTAGTCTATGTTGTTTGTCACAAAAAGTTCGGACAGAAAACCGTCTGGAGACTCGTGTTGGTTGTAATGAGACACTGGTGGCATCGAAAGAAGACGTTCTCTCGAAGAGTTAGTGATGTAGAAGTAGAAAGATCTACAAATTTTTCAAGGACTCAAGTCTAGAAATTTGTATATGGCAATGGACAAGAAGAAAGAAGTTTGGCAAATCCTACCACTTATTTTTGCAAAGTAAAGACAACATTGTGTAAATCAAGAGTAGTTGAATTGTCGCTTGGTTAAAAATTGTTATTTTTCCTCTGCAACATAGAACTGCAAATAAGGACAACGCTAGCACTTTGACAATACACAATAAAACATAGTTTTGTTGACTTTAAAATATCTTACTAGATCACAAGTCCATGAAGATCATCATAATCTAATCTTCTAATTGTGAGCTTGTAAAGTAGTATTGTGTGGCTGAAAGTACCTTATACATTTAGGTGATACTCATATTCTCAAAAGGATTACAATCCACGTTAGATCATCCATGCCTATCCATTGCAATTTTTCTTTCATATGTATTTGCATCCTGAACCAAACCCCAACAATATATATATACTATATATATATATATATATATATATATAGTATATATATATAAAATACACTTTGTCCCCCCCTCAATTTGTAATACCTCATATAATTAACACCTATTTTTATAAACGGCCAAGGTTATATCAAATACTCTTTAACTAATTACATGTTTTAAACAAATAACATTTTTCAAATAATTTTAATTGATAATTTTTTTTTTTAAACACCTTCGAACTTCCTTATATAAATCTGAGGGGTGGCTACCCCCCACCCAACCCATGGGTAAGCCTGCAAGCCACCCAAAGAATGGCCAAAGGGTGACTCGCAGGCTACCCTAGCTGGATTTAGGGGTAACCGGAGTGACTTGCGAGCCATAATGTACAAAAAAGCCTTGAAATGGGCCAATTTATAATATCTTTAAAATTGTAGGGATAATAAACCTCCCAAAACCATGGTTTACAAGAAAGTCCTGAGCTTGGCCCATGGTTTTAAGGTTCTATTCGGCGATATATGATTTGGGGAGGGGCTTGGGGTCCACTCAAAAGAGCGCTTCTAGAAGGCTCTCCAATCTTCCTAAGGTGGGCTGGACGTTGGTTTCCCTAAATGGGCTTAAATGGGCCAATTTCTTTCACTTTTTAAGCACTTTTTGGCCCAAAATAAAGTTCTTAGGGTCCCAAACAGATCACAAGTGCTCTCTACGCCCAAATGAGTCCTAGACTTTATTTTACGAACAAGATTTTATCCAAATTTGTTTTGGGCGGAGAGAAAATCAATTGGGTCCAAAACTATCTTACCAGGCCGTTAGAATAATAAAAATTAATTTTAAAGCTATCTTTGATTCCAAAGGCCCAAAAATTTCTATAGGTCAAAAGAGTAATGCCGTATGTCACCTTGTACCTCTAAAAACTGATGTGGCTTTTTTTAAAATTATTTTGAATTTATAATAAATCATATTAAATTTAATCCAATTGTAATTTTAAATATCACATAAAATTTTAACGCTCCTAAAAATTATCGGAGTTTAAATAATTATTCTTTAACTAAAGCTGTGTTTACATTTTATTATTATTAGGGCTAACAATATTTTAACATACCTATGAATCTGATGCAAACTTAATACGAAATTACGAGTTATGATTTTTTATAATCATTCGGGTTAAAGTAAATCAACTCAAATTAAACCATTTAATAAACGGTCAATTATAAGTCAACTCTCTTAACCCGTTATTAAATATAAAATTGAATTAGATTTTTTTAAATTAAAAATAGAAAAAGCCTAACTAAAAGAGTAAACACTAGCAAAAAACTTCTTTTATATTTTCTTAAATTTAGGGATGAAATTATTTTTATTTGTCTATTCCAAATAAACTCTATAATAGTTTTTTTATAAATTTTTACATCATTAAAATATTTTTTAAATTAAATGCCTAATAAAAAAATTAAATAAAAAAAAAGCTATTTTAAATAGTTAATTTTTTTTAAAATAAATACAAAAATAAATTAAAAAAAAAAAAAAAAACGAGGTTTCTGTAGGCTGACTGCTGGTGGTTCGAAAGGTTAATAAAGGTATCGCCGCGCAATCTCGACCATCTCGGTTTTCTCGGAAGCTAAACAAAGCTCCACTCATCCTTCCCATCGCAGTTTCTGGTGCTTTTCTAGTTCTTACATGTAACCATCTTTCATTGAGATTAGTGTAAATCTAAAAATTTGTTCCTTCAATAGCTGTTTGGGTACTATCGTTTTTTTATTTTTTTTTCAGTAATTGATGCAGATACGCTGAAAAAAGCGTATTTGTGTAGAACTTTTTACTTTGTGGTCGGATAGGTATTTGTCTGGAATTATTTACTTTAAGGTAGGAAAAGTTTGCTGTATACCTGGTGTACGAAATAATTTTACTGGGTATTATTGACATCAACAATTTTTCTTTAGATGTTGCAATTTTTATTTTTTCTCAGTTTAAGTTTTGAATTGAACTCATTTGAAACTTGATATATATATGTAGAATTTGAAGTTCTAATTAGCACACATTCTTCCTCCTGCAGCTCGTAATTGACCATAAGTTCTTAATTGTTTATCTAATTGCTTGGTACTTTAAATCTGTGTATATGTGGTTAGTTCTTTGATGTTTATATGGCTTTTTGTAACATCTTTCTAGCATTCTAATTTGAAGTTCTAAACCTTCTAATTGTAAGATCTTGATGTGTACTTTAAAACTTAAACATTGATTATATTTACAAAATATTGGGTTTTGCTTTAAATAAGCATCAAAGAAACTAGAACCAACTGTTTTGTGGTGTTGTTTGATTATCTTTGCTTATTTTTAGACTCTAATAGATTCTAGCTGTAATGCCCCCGACAAGACAAAGGCGGTAATGATTGCGATTATCCATGCATGAGGCACTACTACAATACTTCTTGATAACCCTTAGCAGTGGAAAACATGCCATAAATTTTTTTCTTTTGCGAAACCAGAAACTCGCCTGATTATAACAACCAGAGAACTAAAAACGTCACTTCAAATTAACGTAAGTTTTATTAGAAAAAAAAAATTAACGTAAATTTAGTACAACACTGTTCCTTGCTTACAAGGTATTACAAGACTGTACTATATCAAAAGGGCACACAAGCCCACATGCGCTTGAATTGATTTGCTGAAATTTGTATAAGGTTGGAAATTTTGTATCGAGGAAGGTTGTTCTCTATGATGATTTTTGGTGTTTTGATTGTGGGCGTCTATGGGTTTGACTAAGTGTTTTGCCTTTCCCTTTTGTTTGGTTGATGAGGAAGCTGCGGAAAATAGAAGAAACTTTTTTTTTTTTTATGAATAATAATTTATTGAAGAAGAAAAAATGCTTGCGTACACGAAAAATATACAAGAGAAGCAACCATTTTTGTTTTACAGTGGGCTATCCTCTAATGATGGAATCTAGGAACCAAAACAGGAAGATGTCATTGCAGAATCTCGCTAGGCTGGTTTTCGAGTTAGATCTTGAGTTGTCGAGCCTTTTGTAGCATGATCATTCACATGCTCTGCATGACTCGTTCTTACCGTTGGATCGGATATTATCAAATGTTTTGTTGTCACGGTTTTACTCGAAGACCTAATATCTCTTGTATTTCATGTCGTTATGACTTCTAAATTAACTTCGGTTGTAATAGTTGATATTTGACTTAGTGACCGGTTTTCGACCGAGATACTCGATGTTATCTTTTTCGATAATATATATCATGATGCTTTAGTATTTGCTCTAGCTATCATGTGATGTGGTGTGACTTAGTTGTATGACTATCTTGTGATGTAAGTCATGTTTTTCTTCCGCTGTTTAGCCCTCTCAGTAGGGGGTTCTAGTATTCCGTCAACTTATTTCCTTGGTAAATTAGCTCAGAGAGACACTCCAAATTAATTACCATTTAATGACCTAGTGGTCCAATTCTCTTATAAGAAGAAATGCAGCATGTTCAACAGTAACAAAAAATAGATCACGGGAGGACTTAGAACAGCTCAAAATTGCTATGGGGAATTGAACCAAGTGTCCTACAACTTTGAACAAATTTGGGAGACAAAAATTGTTTTTGTCAGCTCAATTGTAGCTTGAGGTAGAGATGGAGCTGGGGGGTAGTTGTTATAGGCTAAGGCCCTTCCCCCCAAATTCGTTTGAAATTTTTTTTATAAGGTAAAATCTGATTGTCTACCTGTTTGGCCCCTACCCATTAACAATTTTGGCCCTTGGCCCTTAATCCTATAAGGCAAATCCATTTGGTAATCCTTATTCCTTACCGTAAGATTTACACTGTTGCATGTTGCAAACCATGAGGTGTGCCTAGGATATTACCTTGAGGCTGTCATGTGCATGTCTGAATTTTAAAGGAGCCAATGAGTATCATGGTTTATAGAGTAGAAATTGCATAAGAGAAGAGAGAAAGAAGAAAGAAGAATAGTGAGGAAGAGGAAAGTGAGTCAGTCAATGGCTATGGGGTTGCGTGTAGCGTATGATGAATCCCAATATCCAAGTGTGCATGGCAACTGTTGGTNTGATTGTCTACCTGTTTGGCCCCTACCCATTAACAATTTTGGCCCTTGGCCCTTAATCCTATAAGGCAAATCCATTTGGTAATCCTTATTCCTTACCGTAAGATTTACACTGTTGCATGTTGCAAACCATGAGGTGTGCCTAGGATATTACCTTGAGGCTGTCATGTGCATGTCTGAATTTTAAAGGAGCCAATGAGTATCATGGTTTATAGAGTAGAAATTGCATAAGAGAAGAGAGAAAGAAGAAAGAAGAATAGTGAGGAAGAGGAAAGTGAGTCAGTCAATGGCTATGGGGTTGCGTGTAGCGTATGATGAATCCCAATATCCAAGTGTGCATGGCAACTGTTGGTCGAGAACAGCTAAAGCGCATTAAGGAGCTTCTAAAAGCCTAAGAGACACTACTGACAAAACAAAAACAAAACAAAAAAGCAAAAAAAATAAAATAAATGAAGCCTAAGAAACACAATGCGCTTAATCTTGCTTTGAGTCTCTCCTATTTTTGTTCTTCTTTATGGTTTTCTTCTTATGCTCGTGGGTAGCTTTTATGGCTGTATATAATTGTTGGATATTTATTATTGAGAAGTATGATTTGGCCAAGAAAATGTAGTAGAGACATAAGACATAACAATCTTTTTTTTTAGCTAAAAAATAATCTATATGAACTTAGCTTTACAATAGTCATTCTCATAGCCATGAGAGAATCCATATTTTTTTAATTGAAAGAATAGCTACTCCTCTCAAATTAAAGAAATAAGCATTTTCTCATGATTATCAGGATATCTATTTCAAAGCTAATCTATTTCACTTTTTTCAATTTTAATAAAAACTATTTCAAAAAATAATCATTTCGCATACCAAACATTACCTTAATGATTTAATCAATATTTGAAGAGTCTCTAACCAAAGTCAAACAAACGCACAAAATGACCACTCGTTGAGGATGTCTAGTCTTGGGCCCAAACTCGTGTATGGCCTTTGGGACAGAAGGCGTGTTAATTTCCAAACATATACCAAGTTAAGCAATTCTAGAATCTAGATTCGACTATTAAGATTCTTTCAAAGTTAATGGAGTAAGCAGCACGGGACGGAAGTCAAGTATTTCTACAGAATCATTGGTCTTGATCTATGTGGATGGAAGTCAGGCATGTCTACAATATCAATGGTCCTGATCATCTATGCGTACGCGTCATGTAAATTTGAATCTGTCAACTGCTTTAATTTTCTCTACACCTGCAAAGTTTTCCAATCTTTTTTGTACAATCAAGCAGCACTAGATAGTCCCTTCTCGAATAACTCCAAACAAAATTCGCAGTCAAGTGTGTAGCTAGCCCGAGTCTGGAGGGTGCATGCATATGATTGTTACGCCTCTGAATTAGTCGTCCAACTCCATCAATTCCAGTCTCAACAAAGGATATAAGACAAGTCACAAGTTGTACGTTTCTGTGTATGTGCTTTGACACAGACTGAAACAACATACCTGGCAATACTAGGAAAAATGCACTGCATGTCGAGGGATCCCACCACAAAAAAAAAAAAAAGGAAGAATAAGAAAAAAAAAAAAAAGTAATGCTATTGATGCCGGACAAAACTAAGATTATTTTGATAGTGTATGATAGCAGCAAAAATTAATAATTGAATATTAAAAATAGAACTCATGAAGAAAAAAAATAACAAGTAAGAAAGAGAAATACCCTAGCTAGTTGTTCCAAATAAGCAAACAGATATTAACTCTGAAAGACTGAAATTATATTGATACTCCAAAACTAAATTGAAAAATAACATAGACTAAATGTCTTTGTAAAGGCTAAAAGATATACTCCTAATTTAACAATGAAAAGAAAAAACTAAACAAAACCTAATTGAAAATTAAAAGAAAACCCAATCCTTAATGAAAAGGAAAACTAAAACACACATATAAATAAAATAAACCAATTTAATCTTGGTCTTCTCCTACATCAATTACTATTTAAACCCATTTATCATAACTATACACTAACGTAACGTGTTTTAAATCATTTTTTTTAAGTAACTAACATGAGAAGATATTTAAATTAAGGGGAAACTTCACAAAGGCCTCCAAAACTTCCATGTGATTTGAAATACCCTCCCTAATATTTGATTTCTCTCACTTTGGCTCCTCATGCTTTTAATTTGTATCATTTAACCCATCCCTCCATCCGTTAGAATTTTTCATTAAATCCTAATGGAGGAGTACAAAAATTACCAAAATACCCCTCATTTTAGATTTTTTTATAATTTTTTTTTTTAAAAAAAATACATAGGTATTTTGAGAATTTTTACAAGGTTTGACGATAAAAACAGACGAAGAGGGGTTAAATAATACAAATTGAAAATATGAGTAGCTAAAGTGAAAGAAATCAAAAATTAGAAGAGGTATTTTAAATCGCGTAGAAGTTTAGGGGNCTTATGTAAAATTTTTCCTTAAATTAAATACATTATATCAGTCAATGTGAAATGAGCTAGCATAATAAATATAACCTCAATTACGCTGACATGCAAAGATATTATAATCTATAAAAAAGACGTTAAGCGGGTCTGAAGGTGTGCATTAGTTAATATCAAGCATATATTTGCAGAGGTCACAGGTTAGAGGTTCAAAATTTAGGACTATTCCACGTAGACGGGATTCAATTCCAACGATTGACTGGCTACAAAAGAGAGAATGTAAGATACATAAATAGAGGATTGACGGCTAAATAAGCCAGATAATTGTCAAGCCTTTTGTGGCACGATCATTCACACGCTCTGCATGACTCGTTCTTAGGGTTATTTGTGAGGATACTATTTAGTGTTTTGTTGTCACGGTTTTACTCGAGGACCTAGTATTTCTTGTATTTCATGTCTTTATGACTTCTAAACTTTGGTTGTAATATTTGACATTTGACTTAGTGACCGTTCTTTGATCGAGATACTCGATGTTTTCTTTTTCGATAATATATGTTATGATGCTTTAGTATTTGCTCTGGCTACTATGTAATGTGATGTGATGTGACTTTGTTGATTGACTATCTTGTGATGTAAGTAACGTTTTTCTTCCGCTGTTTAGCCCTCTCACTAAGGGGTCCTAGTATTCCTTCAACTTATTTCCTCAGTAAATAAGCTCAGAGAGACGCTCCAAGTTAATTACTACTTAATTAATTTCGAAGGTGTTATAGATGACTTAGTAGTCCACTTCTCTTATAAGAAGAAATGCAACGTGTTCAACAGTAATGAAGAATAGATCAGGGGAGGACTTAGAACAACTCAAAATTGCTATGGGGAATTGAAGCAAGTGTCCTACAACTTTGAACAAATTTGGGAGTCAGAAATTGTTTTTGTTAGCTCAATTGTAGCTTGAGGCAAAGATGGAGCTGGGCGGGTGGCCGGTATAAGCCAAGGCCCTTCTCCTCCAAATTCGTTTGAAATTTTTTTTATAAGGTGAAATCTGATTATCAGCCTGTTTGGCCCTTGGCCCTTAATCCTATAAGGTAAATCCATTTGATAATCCCTATTCCTTACCATAAGACTTATGTTGCAAACCATGCGGCGTGCCTAGGACATCACCTTAAGGTTGTCATGTGCATGTCTAACTTTTAAAGGAGCTAATGAGTATCATGGTGTAGAGAGTAGAAATTGTAGAAGAGAAGGGAGAAAGAAGAATAGTGAGGAATAGGAAAGTGAGTCGGTCAGTAGCTGTGGGGTTGCGTGTAGCGTATGATGAATCCCAATCTTCAGGTGTACGTGGCAACTAATGGTGAAGAGATGAATAATGGTGGAGAACAACTAAGGAGCACTAAGGAGCTTTTGAAAGCCTAAGAGACACTATGCACACAAAAAAATTCCACTTTATTTCTCATTATTTTTAAACTTAAATTAAAAAAAAAAAATGTTATGTAGAAATGCAGTGCGTGTCCGGCCACCCATTGGGGTGACTGTGCCCCCAGTCGCACCACGCCCTGAGTGCTTTGTGGTGGAACCACAAGGCATTCTAGGGGTGATTGTGGCCACCTCCGATGCGAAAGATTGTCTATTCCTTCAGGAAAAGTTATTCCTCCTATTTTTTTTAGAGGAATAGGTATTCTTCTTCGTAAGGGAATAGTTAGGCTTCGTTTGATTCGCGAAATAAGTATTCCATTAGGAAAATAAATAGTTATTCCTAGGAATGGAGGAGGGTGAAATGAAATAGTTACTACTATTCCTTGATTTGGTGACAACATATATGCTATAATAGGAATTGAACTAAAATTACTAAACAACCCCACTTTATTTGTATTTTTAACTCATATTATTTTTTTTTTTTTTAAAAAAAAATAGTGAAACTACAGTGGGTGCCCGACCACCCCAATGGGTGGTCGGCCACCCACTGTAGAACATGGCGGTAGTCGCACCACCCCCGACGACCCTCTTGGTGGTCGTCGGGGGTAGTGCGTACCACCCTCAGTGAATTTTGGGCGTGCCCTGACCACCCGTGATCAACCCTGGAGATGGCTGTGGCCACCCCCGACAATCTCTGGGGTGCTTCAGGGGTGGTCGCGGCCACCCCCTATGCCAATCGAGGGTGGCCGAGGCCACCCCAACAACCACTAGGAGGGTCGCACAGGGGTGGTTGCACCACCCCCAACGACCACCAGGAGGGTTGCACAGGGGTGTTGCGACCACCCCTATGTTTTACAGTGGGTGGCCAACCACCCTAAGGCCACCCACTGTAGACAATGTTTAGATTTTTTTTTTTTTTTTTTTTTTTTTAAAAAAATAGGTTAAAAAGAAAAGAAAATAATTTTTTTTGGAAAATGTTGTCAATTCCTGACGAAATAGCTATTCCTCATATTTTTTAAAGGAATGACTATTCTTCTTCGTAAGGGAATAAGTATTTCAACGGAATAACTATTCATTGGAATAAGCTCTTACCAACTGAATAACTATAGAATAGCCATTCTATTCAAGGGGTCTATTCCACAAACCAACAGGACCTTATTTCTAGGAATAGATCCCTACCAAATAAAAGAATGAGTATTTCAAAAGAATAGCCATTCTATTTCAGGGGTCTATTCTGCAAACCAAACGGGACTTAAGTGATGCCTTTTTTCTTAAATTTAAATATTAATTAAATGTTATTAATTAAATATTTTTTTTTTTTATTTAAAATTATTCTTCTGGTTTTTGGGACGCAAAATTACTTATTAATTTTTATATTCAAGTTTTTCTATATCTCCTTTTTTAAATATCCATTTAATATTTCTTGTGACATTGTTGATCTTAACTAGGATTTTATCAACTTTAATAAGACTTGAATTGATAAATGGAGAGAAAAAATGGAAGCTTATAAGGAGATGAATTTGTAATTAAATAAAATATTTAAAGACTTTTCATATTATTAAAATGATAGAAATTAACTATAAACTGGTTTATAGCTAATTCATACAAACCATTCTAATAAAGTGACATGTATCATTTAGCATGTGAAAAGCACATGTTTTTATAATAACATGTGTTTCTCACTTATTTTTTTAATAGTATTAATAAAAAAGTATGTGTCTCTCACATGCTAAATGACACATGTCACTTTATTAGAATGGTTTGTATAAATTAGCTACAAACCAATTTGTAGCTAATTTTTGTCCTTATTAAAATTTAATTTTTTTTTTCCATTTTATTTTGAACGTTAGACTCCAATAGTAAATGCTATATTTTTTAACGTTGCGTGTAGACAGAAGCTATTATTTGATTATCTTATTTAATGCTATCAATTTTACCATAATTTAAGGCCTTAATTAGATAATATTAACTATAATTACTTATTTACCTTAATTATTAATTAATTACATGTGGACCAAAGCTACTATTAATTACTTATTTACATTTTACCATAATTTGGGGCTTTAATTAGAGAATATTGACTATAATTACTTATTTACCATAATTAGTAATTAATTTATATGCACCAAAACTACTATTAATTACTTATTTACATTTTTCTATAATTTGGGGTCTTAATTAGAGAATATTGACTATAATTAAGGCCTTAAATATTTTTTATATTTATTAATTGGGGGCATTGGCCCTTAACAATTCTAAAAGTTTAAGTGGATGGAAAATGGTAAATTCAATACTTTAATTAAAATTTTAATATTTTTCTCCACGTGTGTGTGAAAAATCCATCTCAATACGTAACATATTTGAAATTAGAGGTAAACTATATAGAGTCAAGTTTTGAATTTAGGACTTGTAATCTAGTTTTATGTTAAATCATTATTTGTCTTAAAAAATTAAGTTAACCAAAAAAATAAATTTAAGGAAAAAATGAAAAATCGGTTTATGTGGTTGGCATAAATTATAGATTACTCCTTGTGGTATAAGAAAAAACTTAGAGATCCCTGTGGTAGACCAAAATAACAAATCACTCCCTGAAGCAAATTTTCTTCAATTATTTTAACAGAAACCGTTAGTCTGCCACGTCAGTCAATTTAAAATTAATAACTAATGAAAATTTACATCAGGGAATGATTTGTTATTTTGGCCAACCACAAAAACTTTTGAGTTTTTTCTTATATTACAGAAAATGATCTGTAATTTAGGCTAATTATAGAGATCAATTTAATATTTTTTTTTAAATTTAATGATTTAACCAATATTTTAAGAATTTCTGACCAAAGTCAAACAAACGAGCAAAATGATCGACCACACGTTAAGAATGTCTAGTCTTTGGGACAGAATTCGTGTTTCCAAACAAATGCCAAGTGAAACAATTCTAGAATCTAGATTCGACTATTAAGATTCTTTCAATTAAGTTACTTAGTAACGACACAGACCAATGAGTTGTTAATGGAGTATGCAGTACGCAACGGAAGTCAAGTATTTCTACAAATATCATTAATTCAAGAATCTAGCTAGATTCGAATATATTAAGATTCTTTCAATTAAGTTACTTAGTAACGACTACACAGATCGACCAAAGAGTTGTTAATGGAGTATGCAGTACGGGACGGAAGCCAAGTATTTCTACAATTTTTTATTTTTTTTCTTATATGTGGGGATGGAAGTCAAGTATTTCCACAATTTTTTATTTTTATTTTTTATTTTTTTATCTATTCAAATATGGGAAACGGGAAAAGGGGGATGTATTTCTACAATATCAATGGTCCTGATCATCTATGCGAACGCGTAATGTAAATTTGAATCTGTCAACTGTTTTTCCCTACACATGCATATATGCAAACTTTTCCAATCTTTTTTGTACAAGCAAGCAACACATGCATATATCATATATGCAAAGTGTCCCTTCTCGAATATCTCCAAACAAAATTCGCAGCAAATGTCTAGCCTTCGTCTGGAGGGTGCATGCATGAAGCTTCATGAATATTGTTACGCCTCTGAATTAGTCGTCCAACTCCATCAATTCCAGTCTCAACAAAGGATATATATATATATATATATATATAAGACAAGCTAGTCACAAGTTGTATGTTCCTATGTATGTGCTTTGACAGAGACTGAACAACATAATATATATCTGGCAATACTATATTTCAGTATATAGTAATTGACATAAAAAAAAAAAAAGTAATTGACAAAAAAAGATATTTAAAATACAATATTTCAGTATATGAGAAATGAGCATAATAAATAGAACCTCAATTACGCTGACATTGCAAAGATATTGTAAATCTATAGAAAGGACGTTAAGCGGGCCCGAGGGTGTGCTAGAGGTTCAAAATTTAGGAATATTCAACGCAAACGGGATTCAATTCCAACGACTGACGGGCGACAGAACAGAGAATGTAAGGCATATAAATAGATCGAGGAGCGACAGCTCCTAGTAAATAAGCCAGTTGGTTTGCGACAAATGGATACTTTTCGGCCCTTCAGTTTCTTCGCCTTAGCTTTGTTACTTGCACAAATGGCAACAGCAGATGTTGGAAAGACCAACAGATTAGCAAATGATCAAGTGATCAGCAGGGGCATGATAGGGGCGATAGTAGATAACAGCTCTCGCTTCGGTAAGGAACAGAAAGTGGCGATGGAGATGGCCATCCATGATGTTAATTATGATAACACGAGCCAAAGTTGTGTTTTGCACATCAAAACTTCTCGAAGGAAACCTTATCAAACAGCACTTGCAGGTATGTAGATATATATATATATATATATATTCTCATCCACTAGGCGATCGACAGGCCCCTATTGGAAGAAGGCCCCAAAATAATTTTAGTTATAGTGTAGATTGAAGAAAAAAAAGAAAAAGAAAAAAGAATTGCCTCTATCTTTAGCTGAATCTAAAACTCCAACATAGAAAAATGAACTGTAAAAAGCGGACAATACAAATCTCATTCTTTGAACAATCTTTCTCTAACAAAATTACCAAAATCACTCCCTAAATGTGTTGCAATTTCCTCTGGAGCAAGCCTCTGGCCTCTCTGCCTCTCCCTTTGGCAAACTCTTGCACCATTTATCCTAGATAATTAATAACACACATAAGCCAGCTCTCCCTCTCCGGCCAGTTTGCCTCTCCCTTCTACATTTTTTTTTTTCCTTTTGCGCTATGCCTATATTGAGTCCGAGAGTTTGAAATGATGCAGTGTCTTTTTTTGACTTATTTCAAACAACTTGTGTTATCAGAGATAAGGATGAAAACACAACCACACGTTTTCTTTGTTTAATTTTTCTTTTGTTCTTAAAAAAATTATGAGAACTATATTGTGTTTTCAATTGTTCATATATATGCGAAGTCACTGCAACGAAAGAAACAACACTTAACTATTTCCCTCGTCAGTATTAAATTTTTTTTTCATCAAAAACTTAAATTAATAAATTAATATTAGGCATATAAAAGGATACTAATTAATATTAGGTCAACTAATTACTAATTATTAAAAAAATTTATCTTTTTTTTTTTTTTTTTGTGGTGTGTAGGTTAAGAGTGTTAGATGATTTTATTACAAAGTGAAGCACCTTTGATAAATTAGGTTTTTTTTTTTTTTTTGTAATTTTTTATTTATAATTATATGCTAGAAAATGAATTGGATAGGAAAAATTTAAAATAATATAATAAAAATTAATTGAATCTTAAAATGAATCTTTTGACAAATTTCTTACTAAAATTAATATAACGTTGAATCTCAAATTGAAAAATAAAAAATTTAAATAGAAATATAATATACTAAATAAAACAAATATATATTCATTTAATATTTAAATATACAAAAAGGCCTCATATAAAAATCTTGCCTTAGGCCTCGCAATATATAGAGCTGGCCCTATATATGTGTGTGTGTGTGTTTATTCTCATGCAAGAAGTCTTTAATTGATGCAAAAGTTATCACTTTTAATTAATTTGCAGCTCTGGATCTTATCAATAAGCAAGACGTGCATGCCATTCTGTTACCGGAGACATGGGAAGAAGCTTCTCTAGTTGCAGAAATTGGTGACGAAGCTAAAATCCCAAGTCTTTCTATTGCTGTTTCAACTCCACTTTGGGCAACAAAGCGGTGGCCCTTTCTGCTTCAAGCTTTGCCAGACAAGAATGCACAAATGAAAGCCATAGCTTCAATCGTTGCCTCTTGGGAATGGCATCAAGTCAATGTAATTTACGAAGACATTGACTCTTTCCGCAGTGGAGTCACACCTCATCTTTCTGATGCCCTACGAGAAGTAGGATCAGAAATAAGCAATCTTGTCTCCCTCTCACCGTTTGATTCTACTAATTCATTGTCTACACAGCTTGAGAGGCTTAAAGGTGAGCAATGCAGAGTATTTTTAGTTCATCTGTCCTTGCCATTGGCTGTGAAGCTTTTTGTGAAGGCTAAAGAAATGAAAATGATGGAGAAAGATTATGTCTGGATAACTACAGATTCCGTGACAAGCCTTGTCCATTCCCTCAATGCCTCCACCATTTCTTCCATGCAAGGAATTGTAGGTGTCAAGAGCTACTACCCCAAAAAAGATCCCCATTTTCAAAACTTTCATACTAGAAGATTTCGTAAAATGTTTAGCTTGGAAAACCCAGAAGAAGACAACCATGAACCTGGGACTTTCGCTTTGCAGGCCTATGATGTTGTATGGAAAGTGTGTCTAGCAATGAGGGAAAGTACTAGCAATGGCGGCCAACAATTGTTAGACAAAATTGTCGGAAATGCTCAATTTTCTGAACGAAAAGTAGCTCCTGCAAAGATATTTCAAATCATCAATGTGATTGGAAAGAGTTATAATGATCTTGGGTTCTGGTCAGATGCAAAGGGTTTCTCAAAGACCATTGATGATGAAAGAGGTGTATACAACACTTCTATGAGAAGCCTTGGACAGGTGTTTTGGCCAGGTGGACCTTGGACCACTCCAAGAGGATGGACTCCGACAAACGCCAATCCACTGAGGATTGCTGTACCGACAAGATCAACTTTCAAACAATATGTGAATGTCGAACCGGATCCCTCAACAAACAAGACTTTTTATTCTGGATTTGCAATCGATCTGTTTGAAGCAACCGTTGCGAGCCNTAAAATGTTTAGACTTGGAAAACCCAGAAGAAGACAACCATGAACCTGGGACTTTCGCTTTGCAGGCCTATGATGTTGTATGGAAAGTGTGTCTAGCAATGAGGGAAAGTACTAGCAATGGTGGCCAACAATTGTTAGACAAAATTGTTAGAAATGCTCAATTTTCTAAACAAAAAGTAGCTCCTGCAAAGATATTTCTTATCATCAATGTGATTGGAAAGAGTTATAATGATCTTGGGTTCTGGTCAGATGCAAAGGGTTTCTCAAAGACCATTGATGATGAAAGAGGTGTATACAACACTTCTATGAGAAGCCTTGGACAGGTGTTTTGGCCAGGTGGACCTTGGACCACTCCAAGAGGATGGACTCCGACAAACGCCAATCCACTGAGGATTGCTGTACCGACAAGATCAACTTTCAAACAATATGTGAATGTCGAACCGGATCCCTCAACAAACAAGACTTTTTATTCTGGATTTGCAATCGATCTGTTTGAAGCAACCGTTGCGAGCCTGCCATTTGACTTGCCATACAATTTTACTCCCTTCAATGGAACCTATGATGAAATAGTGAAGCAGGTTTATTTAAAGGTACAGAGTCCTCCAACCTCTTTCTTTTATTTATTTATTTTTATTTTTATATATGAGGTACCAACTAAATCCTCGGTCCAATGCTTCGCACTACTTTCAGCATTGAATAGTTGAATCACAGGCTCCGCGAGGATAGCTGGTCCCAAAAAGGAGTTTACACCTAACAAGTCTCGAACCTAAGACCTATATGAGATGATATTCCCTAAGAACCTCAAACCTCAACCACTAGGCCAACCCTTAGGGTTAAAATACCCTTGGGGTTAAAGAGTTCTCTAACCTTTCTAATTACTAATTCAAGTCATTTTTTTTTTCTCTCTCAGTATGTAGTTAAGGCTAATCATACTTCAAATGTTGTTTTCATGGGGTAATCAGAATTTCGATGCGGTAGTGGGTGATGTGGCCATTGTGGCCGAGCGATATCAATATGCAGAATTCACGCAACCCTACACAGAATCAGGATTGGTGATGATAGTTCAGGCTCGCACACAAAACAGAAATAGAGCATTGCTATTTATGAAGCCCTTCACAAAAGCCATGTGGGCTCTAATAGGAGCCATTAGTGTCTACAACGGCTTTGTCGTGTGGTTGATAGAGCGAAAACACTCTCCTGAACTCAAAGGTTCCGCTTTGAATCAAATCGGTGTCTTCCTTTGTTCAGCCTTCACTACTCTCTTCTCCTTACAAGGTAACATGGGATTTTTTTTTTCTTATTTTCATTGTTCACCTTAGATTCTAGTGCTTATATTCTGAAATCAATCTGGAAAAAAAAATTAAAAAAAAAAAAACTGGAATATATTCCTAATATCACTTTAATATTTCTATAAAATAATTTTCAAAATCAGTATATTAGTTGGTATATATATCTAGTTTGTGGTTTGGGAATGTTTAAAGTGGATGGTTTTAAAAAGCCTTTGGAGAAGAGAGTCCCACATGAAAAAAAAAAAAATGAAAAGAAAAAAAAAGAGAAGAAAGGAGCAATTCAAGTGTGAATTTAAAAGGCTCAACACCCACCAAGCTATTGCTTTAAACCAAGTAATGTTTGGATGTATGTACTTGTGTATATGCTCTAATATATCTTCAAAATTGTTTGTAGTCTTAAAAATTTGAAATGAAACCAAACTATAGAAGTTTTTTGACTAATGTCTTACGAGCATTTCATTCTTGTTTTTTATGGGAAAACTTTACTTACCACCTATGATCTTATCACTTTTGCAATTATATCCTCAAATTTTAAAAAGTGTAAATTTAGAATTACAATCTTTTAGAAGTTTGCAATGTCTACCATCCCGTCCAAATTGTGAGTGAAATTCCCAAAATACCCCTACGATATTTTAAAAATTACAAAAATACCTTGAAAACAAAAAAGATGGGGGTATTTTGGAAATTTAATACTGAATTTGGACGGTGGGTTGATATTGCAAACTTCTGAAATATGATAACTCTAAATTACCACTTTTTAAAGTTTAAAAATATGGTTGCGAAAGTAATAAAAGATTAAGGGATCATAAATGAATTTTCCCGTTTTTGATTTATGATCTAACAATTTCATCTTATTTAACGTATAGGGGGGAAACTACATAGCAACCTATCACGGATGGCAATGGTGGTGTGGCTATTTGTGGCACTAATCCTCACGCAAACTTACGTGGCTAATCTAACCAGTATACTCACGGTGCAACGGCTTGAACCCACAATATCTGATGTTGAGTCACTACGGAAAGGCAATGCAATGGTCGGATACAGTACAGCATCATTTGTGGAAAATTATTTGAAGGAAGTCTTAAACTTCCACGAAAGCAACATCAAGCAGTATAAGTCCCCAGAAGAATATGCTAACGCACTTAGAAGTCAAGCAGTAGCAGCAGTCTTTCTTGAAGCTCCTTTAGCCAAACTATTTCTTGCAAAATACTGCAAAGAGTTTATCACAGTTCAACCGACTTACAAAGTTGGAGGATTTGGATTTGTAAGTATTTTACCAATTTTCTTTTTCTTTTTCTTTTCCTAACAAAGCAATACGGGTATTTTGATAAATTATATTTTGGGAAAACTTCAGAAAACCCACATTAACTTTTACACATTTTAAAATGAACTGTAAAATTTAAAAACTTTCAATGTAGTGTATCTATTTTTTAATTGTTTTTCAACTATTAGAATTTTTAGTTAAATCCTATTACAATTTCAAAATACATATGTTTTTTAAAATAAAAATTATAAAAAAAAAAATTCCAAGATTCAGGCGTTGCTATTTTTGTAAATTACCTTAAATCTTGACCAACGCCTAAATCCTTGCAGTTTTTTCTTCTTCTTTTTTTTCCTCTATTAGGATTTTCGGTTAAATCATATCAGATGGAGGAAATTTGAAGAAATTGGAAGTTCAATAGTCTAAATTAAGAATTTTTAAACTATAAATGGGTCATTTCCAAATAAGTAAAAGTTCAAAGCAGTTTTCTAAAGTTTTTCTTTATATTTTTCATTGGTTGTGTCTCAGGTATTTCCAAGGGGTTCTCCGCTGCTTCCTACTGTAACTAAAGCACTACTGAACGTATCTGAGACTGGTAGGCTACGAGACTTAGAGAACAGCATGATTGCATTGGAGAAGTGTTCTAACGGGGATTTGATTGATGAGCTATTTAGTCTTAGCCCTAGTAGCTTTTGGGTTCTTTTCAGTTTTTCAGGAGGTACATCAACAATTGCTCTTCTAGTCTATGTTGTTTTTCACAAAAAGTTCGGACAGAAAACCGTTTGGAGACTCGTGTTGGCTGTAATGAGACACTGGTGGCATCAAAAGAAGATGTTCTCTCGAAGAGTCAGTGATGTAGAAGTAGAAAGATCTACGAGAAGAGGTATCCATCATTCCTTGATTCGTTTCCTTATTATTTTTACTTCTTGTTTTGTTGTCTACTGGTTATTATGTCTTAGTTTTTATGTTGTGTAATTTAAGATTGATCGTTATGGAATATTAGTTGATTTATGTAAGTTTTGATACTTTGAGGTGGTTTAGAGGTTTGGTACCTCAAATCCTGTGTTCTTGTAGTTTGAGACTCTTTATTTTCTCTGGTTAGACATTTAGGAGACCTTAAGAGGAGTTAAAAATCAAAAGGGACCGAGATGTGGTCCAAAATGAGTTTCTAGACTTCATCAAATGTTCGATGTTCTTCATCAAAAGTTCGATGTTCTTCATCAAATGTTCGATGTTCCACATCAAACGTTCGATGTTCCACATCAAACGTTCGATGTGCGGGTATGGGATGTTCGACCTTTTTAGTCAAACGTTTGATGCTGGGACAGAATGACTTTTTGGGTTATTAGAAGCCTACGGCTTGTTTAGTGCAAGGCATAAGATTAATGGAAAGGTTATTTCTCAGATTCGGAAGTTGGAGACTCGGTGGAAGAGTATTTAACGGAACCATACGACTCAAGTGAGTAAAAATTCACATGGATACCTATTATTGTTATAATTTTATGCATAGCATGACTACTTTGATGTACAAAATATGCATGTTTAGAATTCTCATGAAATGCTTATTTCTCTCAAATGTGAACTCCATTTGTGAAAATGATTGTGACTAAGAAAGATAATGAAACAATGAGTTGTGAAAAGCATGCATATAAAAGACACCAAGATTAATATGCATCATATGACATGGTTACACCGTCTCGCAACGGAATAATGGTCATGAGCTTACCATTATTACGAGTTGATTCTATGGTCATGAGCCTTGGATCCAATGGTTTAGTTTGTGACAGTACTCCATTCATTGAATGGGTCACCAGTTACGGCTTAGCTAGTTAATGTGGGCCATCCGAGGTCGGACTCGGTCTAATTGCTAATGTAAGATGGTAGTTGTGCAATGACAGTCATCGGACTCGGTCTGACTGCTATTGAGTGAAATAATGTCTCAAATAGACCATATTGTTAACATATCACATGTTCCTGATTATATCATGTACTATAAATATATTGCATCATGACATGTTATAAAGTGAGAATGACAATGCTTGTATTTATCAACTAAGTTTACAAATGATAATGTGTATAACATGTGCATTATTACTCACTAAGTTGTGGACTTATTCTTGTATCTTTTTCATCTATACTCTTATGTGAATTGTTAGCTGATATCGAGAATGACTGTGTATGGGATGCACAAGGTGAGGTTGGAGGATGTCTTCCAGGTGATCTTTGATCACCTAGAACCAGTTTGGCTCACTCGTATTTGGTTCGGTGGAGGAGATCGCTGCAGCGATATGATCGACATAATTTACAAGATAGATCTCGAGCTGGAGCCTAACTAGTTTTATTTGTATTGGATGATATATTAGTACTTTAAGATGTAATCTTTATCGTATTTTGATGATTGGTCTTATGACCTTATTTTGGGAACATCAGACTTATGATTATATATGATATTATGGTTATGTTTTGTTGTGTTATTCTAGTATTCTTCTACTGTGGATGTTAGTTGTTATCTTTATCTTTTATAAGTGACAAGCCTTCTGCGGTAGGCTCTTATTCCTTTATAATGAGAGTCTATGATCACTGAGTTTTAACCTTAGAGGGGTTAAGGCTGGGGGGCGTATCACTAAGTTATTTATAAGTTAAATGATTTTCTTGGGGCGTTACAGTTGGTATCAGAGCCTTTGTGCTCTAAAAGACTATTGGATTTAGAGAGATAACATAGGTAATGATCATACCAGAATATAGGATAGTTAGATGTTAAGGCTTTGCCTTAGGTTTAGCTGTATACTTTTCGGAACAGTTTTTGATTAAGCTATTCGTTGCAGAAGATGTCGCCTCGAAGGAACCCAGCTACCGGTCCTAACGCTTTGGAGATGGGGGATGTTGAAGATCGTGTCGTTCCTTTAGAGGCCGTGGATATCCCAGTCCAGGGAGTTGTCCACTTGGATCCGACTCAGCTGTTTGCAGCAGTTACCCAGTTGGTGATTGCTATGACTTATGAGAGGGAAGCAAGGCAACCTTTTATTGGACAAGGTTGTACTTTTAGAATTTCTACAGCCACAACTTCGATGTTTTCGATGGTCCTGGAGACCATATAAGTGCTGAGAATTGGCTGAATGATATGGAGGAGCTTTTAGAAGCAACATGATGTAATGATAGCCAGAAGGTGCCTTACACTGCCTATAAGTTGTCTGGGGAAGCCAAGAGGTGGTGGTAGACTAAGAATGTCCTGTTTATTTTATAATTGGGTTCAAAAATATTTTAGGTCTTGGAAAATATTTAAGGATGCCTTCAACAAGCATTTCTTTCCCAAAGTGGTGCAAGAGGCTAAGTCAAGGGAGTTCATGGATTTGACTCAAGGAGGCATGTCGGTCACTGAGTATGCTTCTCGATTTGTGCAACTATCCCGATTTGCTCATATCTTATTTCGGATGAAGAGAAGAATGCCAAGAAGTTTGAAAAAGGCCTAAATCCCCAAATTAGAACGATAATGGCTTGCTTTGATATACAGGATTTCTCTTAATTGGTGAATCGTGCATCCATTTATGAGGAAGGACTTAAGGAGAGTTCCGCAGCCGCTACGAAACACTAGAAGAGGAACTTCATTCTCGAGGCTACTTCTTCTGGAAGTGTGGGAATTAATAAAAGGATGGTTGTAGGAGGTCATCAATTTCAGCGTCCACCCCTGGATCACGTACCAGTCACCCCTCAGTATCGATTGCAGTAGAACTAGCAGAATCAGCAAACTCAAAAGGCTCAGGCACTTACCTTGTGTCGCCAATGCAATAGGGTGCATTGGAGAGTGTGTAGAGAAGGCTCGAGAACTTGCTTTAAGTGTGGCCAGTTTGGGCACTTTAGTAAGGAATGCATAGCCAAGGGTGAAGCACCGCCAAAAGGGATTGTGCAAAAATAGTTGGTATATGCTCGGATGTATGCATTTGGATCAGAAGGACTTGCAGAAGGCTTAGAAGTGGTGACAGGTACCATCCCTATTACTGGATTTGAAGCATTAGTTTTATTTGACTCTAGGGCTACCCACTCATTCATATCTAGTACTTTTGTAAGCTTATCTAGATTAGCGGTTAGACCCCTAGATGTCGGTTTGGCTGTAGCAACACCAGTAGGGAAGACAATAGTGTGTAAGAGTGCAGTTTGCAGGTGTCCTTTGAGCATTTGTGGAGAGCTACTCCCCGCAAACTTAGTCGTCTTTGCGATGTTCAGCTACAATGCCATCTTGGGAATGGATTGGCTCGCGAAGCACCATGCCAACATCGATTGCGCCAGGAAGAGGGTAACGCTTAGGCCTTGGGGAGATATGGAAGTTGTTTTTGTTGGATCTCGGGCTAATACCCTACTCCCCATAATATCAGCCGTTCAAGCAAGGAAGTTCATCGCTAGTGGAGATTCAGCATTTGTGGCTTTTGTTGTTGAAGCTACGGAGAAGCAGAAGGAGAAGAACCTACAAGATATTCCCGTGGTACAAGAATTCCCAAACATCTTTTAAATGGAATTCTCTGGTTTACCACCTAAGAGGGAAGTCGTGTTTGGAATCGAGTGTATTCTAGGCACGGGACCGATATCAAAGGCACCGTATCAGATGGCGCCAACAGAGCTTAAGGAATTGAAGGACCAATTGCAAGAACTACTGGATAAGGGTTTCATTCGCCCTAGTTCTTCGCCTTGGGGAGCACTTGTGCTGTTTGTTAAGAAGAGGGTCGGAACTCAGAGGATGTGCATCGACTATCGAGACCTGAACAAGGTCACTATTAATAATAAGTATCATTTGCCGACGATTGACGACTTATTGGACCAATTACAAGGAGCTAATGTATTCTCCAAGATAGACTTGCGGTCAGGATACCACCAAGTCAAAGTTAAGGAAGGAGATATACCAAAGACAGCTTTCAGGACTTGATATGGACATTACGAGTTTCTGGTGATGTCATTTGGACTAACGAATACCCCAGCAATGTTCATGAACACTATAAACAGAGTCTTTCATGACTATTTGGATCAATTCATAGTGATTTTCATTGATGACATCTTGATCTATTCTAAGAATGAAGAGGACCCTGAGATTCATCTACGGAAGGTGCTCAAGAGGCTTTGTTGGGAGCATCTCTTCGCTAAGCTTGAGAAGTGCAAATTTTGATTCGATAGCGTGTCTTTTCTTGGATATGTCATCTCAGGAGAAAGAGTGTCGGTAAATGCTAAAAAGGTTAGGGTAGCAGTAGATTGGACTAGACCGACCAGCGTGCATGAGGTTCGAAGCTTCTTGGGACTCTCTGGTTATTACG
Source organism: Betula pendula (assembly GCA_900184695.1). Lineage (NCBI taxonomy): Eukaryota > Viridiplantae > Streptophyta > Magnoliopsida > Fagales > Betulaceae > Betula > Betula pendula. Next base: position 86,268 of record FXXK01000415.1, read on the forward strand.
AACATTTCATTGAAGGATTCTCCAAGTTGTCAGGACCATTGACCACTCTTACTCGAAAAAATGCGCACTATTTATGGACGGATGCGTGTGAGAAGAATTTTCAAGAGCTTAAGAGACAGTTAATGTCAGTGCTAGTTCTGACATTACCTACAAGCTCTGAAAATTTTGTAGTGTATAGTGATGCTTCAAAGAAAGGATTGGGTTGCGTGCTTATGCAAAATAGGAAAGTGATTGCTTACACTTCATGATAACTGAAATATGACGAGCAAAACTATCTGACGCACGATTTGGAATTGGCAACAGTCGTCTTTGCGCTCAAGATTTGGAGGCACTACTTGTATAGTGAGAAGTGCGAGATCTATACCGACCACAAGAGCCTAAAGTATTTCTCCACTCAGGAGTTGAATATGAGGCAGCGGAGATGGTTAGAGCTAATCAAGGATTACGATTATGAGATCAACTACCATCCAAGGAAGGCTAATGTGGTGGCTGACGCTTTGAGCCAGAAGTCAACAGTAGAGCTGTCATCACTGAGGACTTCTCAACCACAATTGATCATGGAACTTGAGAGATTTCAAGTACAAGTAATTGAGGAGGGTATACCCGCACTTGTGTGTAGTATGACGACATAGCTCAAATTGCTTGAAAGGATCAAAGCCGCTCAGATTAGTGATCTTGAGTGCCTAAGGATTAGGAAGTAGTTAGAGGAAGGTAAGGCACAAGAGTTTTGTTTAAGGGACGATGGGATGCTCACCCATTCTAAGAGAGTTTGTGTACCTGCAAGTAATGAGTTGAGGAAAGAGATTATGAGTGAGGCTCATCATTCTCTACTTTCTGTACATCTTGGAAGTACCAAGATGTATAAGGACGTGAAGGGTTCATATTGGTAGAACAATATGAAGGGGGACATTGCTAAGTTTGTAGAACAATGCCCTACTTATCAGTAAGTGAAGGCTGAACATCAAAGGCTTGCAGGAATGCTCAAACCCCTGCTTATACCTAAGTGGAAATGAGATGAAATAGTTATGGACTTTATAGTAAGGTTACCAAGGACGCCTACTGGAGAAGATGCCATTTGGGTAGTCATTGATCGGCTAACAAAGAGTTCTCATTTCATTCCCGTGAAAGTTAAGGACCCGAATGATAAGTTGGCAAGGCTATATGTTCATAATATAGTACGACTTCATGGAGTACCTTCAGAAATTATGTCATATCAAGATTCTCGTTTTACGTCACGATTTTGGCAGAGTTTGTAGAAAGATATGGGGACAAAATTGAAATTTAGTAATAGTTTTCACCCTCAGACCGATGGCTAGTTAAAGCGAACTAATCAAGTTTTGGAGGATATGCTTCGAGCTTGTGTTTTGGATTTCAAGGGTAGTTGGATCCAATATCTGTCTTTGATCGAGTTCGTCTACAACAACAGTTACCAAGTGACTATTGGAATGCCACCTTATGAGGCACTCTACGGATGAAGATGTCAGTCGCCTTTATATTGGAATGATATTAGGGAACGACAACTACTTGGACCGGAGATGTTCCAAGATAGTCGGGACAAGGTAATCCTCATCAAGCAGAGGATGGCCGCAGCACAAAGTTAGCAGAAGAAGTTACGCTGATAACCGAAGAAGGGTTCTAGAATTTGAAGCAAGAGATCAGGTATTCCTGAAGATATCTCCTATGAGAGGAGTAATGAGGTTTGGTAAGAAAGGGAAGCTGAGCCCTCGATATGTTGGACCATTTGTGATCACTCGAGAGACCGAATCTGCGGTGGTGCGTGGCAGCGTGTGAACCATCCTCGATGCGCGTGCTGGAGACCTTGCCGTAGATCGATGGATTTCGATCTGGAATTCAATATTATTTTCTGTAAACCACTAACGGAGGCGGCGTATGGAGAGAGTGGTTGGAGCATCCGAACAAGGAGGTCGCGCGTGGCGGCGCGTGAAGGTTCCGACGACTGATTTCTTAGCTGATCTAGGACCGACGGGGGCGAATATATTGAATGGTGCACCTCCGAAGGCGAGTGGAGGACCGTGGAGGCATGTGGAGGAACGGCGGATCTTGAGGCGGCACATAAGGGCGCGTTGAATGGTGATTTGAGCTGATTCCAGCGGGGTTGTGTCGATCAGCTTCCAAGCTTCTCATACATGTGCTTATGAGTGTACGAGAAGGCCTAAAAGGCTAAGATCCATGAAAGGTAGTGTAGGCGGAGAGCGAGTACAACGGAAACATCGTCAGAGGGAACATCAGGAAACGTCAAAGATCTTTATTGAAGGCCACAAGAAAGTGGCTCTGATACCATGTTGATGTAGGTGTATAAAACCGAACCATCCGTAATTCTATGTGTCTCTTTCTCTTTCTTACTTTCTCTACTATTCCTATATTTTATTATTCTAAATATATTTCAACATGGTATCAAAGCTATAGGCTAACGCCAATTTTCGATTTTCTGGATTTCAATTATATTATTATTATTATTATTTTGGTATTTCTCTTGGAGCCGAGATTGTTGGCACCTTAGTCATCGTCTACACTATTTTCTCTACCATCGATGCCAAGCAAAATACTCGAGATTCCCACGTTGCTATCTCGGCGCTGCTGTTGAGTTTGCAGTGTTTGTGATTCACTTGTACGTCCAGAAACTTTTCCACATCTAAACGGTTTGCTTTGCTCGTCTAACTCAAGCAGCCTTCATTCACAACAAAATACAAGTACTGGTTGGTCATTAGTACATCCCTTTTGGTTTCCTGTTTTGGAATTTTGGCACGTAGTTGGCTCTTTTGGATTTTAGGGTTCATATTCGGCCCTGTTTTGTTGTGATTTGCGGCACAATTCATTAGTGAAATCTTTGCACAATGTGGTTTGGCCCCTCATAGGATTTGATGGCTAGTTTATGTTACTCATTCCATTATTGTTAGTTGTGGCTTTGGGTCTTTTAATGGATTGTCTCTGTTTTTCGGCCATGGCACAATGTGGTTTGGCCCCTCACAGGATTTGATAGCTAGTTTCTATTACTCCTTCTATCATTGTCAATTGCAACTTTGGATTTTTTTAACGGATTGTCTCCGTTTTTCAGCCGTCACTTTCAGCCTTTCTCCCAAGCACCGCTATGAACCAACTACCGACTTCGTAATTCCTAAGAGCCCTTTCAGAGTGGTCAACGTAGGTGTCTAACACCAAACCACCTGTAATTTCCTGTGTCTCATTCTCTCTCTTAGTTTCGCTATTATTCTAGTATTTTATTGTTGTACAAATATCTACCTAAATAAATAGGCAAATAAATGCATGTTTTATTTGCAAGTGCACAAGATCAAAACGATAGTATAAATGGCAAATGCGAGATCATTCCCACAAGGATTGGTAAACTATGATTAAAAGAAATTCTTAAAAAGATATTTTGAATGAGATGAGATCAAATATTGAATTGAAATAATAAGAATAAAGGGGCTAGGGCTTCGATATCCACCGCTAATTATACTCAAATAAGGTAAACAATATGCATAATGCTACAACCATATCAAGATACTCAATGTTTGTCAACCTAAGGGCATGACATCTACTTCTTAGGCTATTGATCTCCCTAAGCAATGAGTTAGGCATAGCATCTACTCTAACTCTTTTTTTTTTCTCAAAGGATTTAGCATGACATCTATTGAGTTATTATTCAAGAAAGTATAAAACTATGGAGATCGACAAACACATGGAGCCTAGAGCATGGCATCTACTCCGGTTTTCCATGTTGATTAATCCAAGAACCTGTGATGGGGTTCTTTCGTTACTATATTAGGCCTAGGACTCAGCCATCCAAATTGACCTAAATAACATATCCATTCTACGAGCATATGATGATCAAACACATACATGTGAGAAATTCAAGAAAATTGAAAATAATCAAATTAAACATCAAAATATAAATTGTAGCAAGACAAATTGAAACCTTAAAGAGACATGATTAGGGCTTCAAATGAGCCATAACAAAAGTATTAGCTACATATAATTCGGATGAAAATCATCCTCATAAGAAAATACTAAGGAAAAACTGAAATAAAGAGAAACTAAGAAAAACCCTTTTTTAAAGCCTTTGATTCTTCTCTTGAAGCTTGTGTGTTTGTTTTAGAGGACTTAGGAGAGTATTTATAGAGTTTATAAACAACCTTAATCAATTTCGTGCACCCTAGGAAGTCCAAGATCAAGTTGGAGTCGGATTACCATCTTTCCATATTAGTTCTACCGACTTCAGAATTTTCCAGCGCACAATGCCGTTTGAGCGCCAGAAAATGGGGATTGATCGCAGTTGGCGCTCGATCACCAGTTTGGGCACTCAAGCGCACCGTAAATGCAAAAAAATTACGTAATGACTTGTTCCTCTCTTAGTCCTCTTTTCAACGCACTTAATCTTGCCTTAAGTTGAGTTTTGAGCTAAAAGTTATGGCCAAAATAGTGCACAAATGTCAAATGCTCAGCAACTTTGCACAGTTCATGTGTTTTAAGCCTGAGTTGATGGAATTGACTTCTTTTCTTCCAAAACCTACAAAATAAGGGAAAACACAAAAACAATACAAAATATCATATTATAATAAAACTTAAGAGATTAACATATGTGAATTAATGAGCTTGAATGTATAATATTCAACACATATCATTTATTATTCCACACATATTTTAACATGGTATCAGATCTACTTTCTTGTGGCCTTCAATAAACGTTCTTGACGTTTCCTAGCGTTCTCTCTAATGATCTCATCATTCTTGACGTCCTCGCTCTCCACCTACACTACCCTCCACGGATCTCAGCCTTCCAGGCCTTGTCTCATACAGTGCAGCACATGTATGGAAAGTTTAGAAGCCGCTCTACACAACCCCGCCGGAATCAACCCTAACCAACATTCCACACGCCCTCACGCACCGCCAAACATTCATGTCCTTCTTCCCACGCGCCATAAGCTGCCCGTTCAGCCACGCGCCACTACACTCCTCCACTCACCTCACTACTTACACCATTCAACAGATCTTTCGCTGGTTGGTCCATCTCCGCTAAGAACAGCTCATTTCGATCTGTGACGCTCCTCCACATGCGGCCTCCTACTTCGAATGCTCCAGCCACTTCTTGCACACCCTGCCTCTATCAGCCGTTTCCAGAAATGGACACCGGATTCCAGATCGGAATCCATCAATCTACAGCTCTGCCACCATCACGCGCCCATAGGACTTTCAATGCGCCGCCATGCGCCACTCTAGGCCAATCTTTGCAGTTGAGCTCACCAGTGAGTGTTATCTAGTGTGATGCAACGTGTGTGTGTGTGTGTGTGTGTGTGTGTGTGTGTGTGTTATCTAGCATTATGCTACGTGGGTGTGTGTTAGTTATCTCGTGCTCACATTACGTGGGTAGTTGGATGTTAATAGAAATAGTATAAGACAATAAGTTAAGGGAGAGGGAGGACATTGAATATTGAAATCTGACAAATTGTCTTGTGGTTTGTCTCCAAACCCCAATTGGAGTTCACTATCTATCAATTATCTATTGTTTCTATTTCAATTACCGTGGGTTCCTATCAACTTGGTATCAGAGCCATGCCTGGCACCACGCCATGGCGACCAACAAGGACCGCATCGAGAAATTGGAGTTAGAAATTCATGAGCTGAAAGAAGGAATGAAGAAGGTGAGTGCGGAGTCACAGTCCAATTTTCGTGAGCTTAAAGATTTATTCTCTAAACCTTTCGAGAAGTGCAAGTCATCTGCAAATAAGGAAAAATTGTCATCTCAAATGTCAGGAGAAAATTCCTCGATCCGAGTATTCGAATGGCTCGAAAGGAGGTTTTGCTAAACTGGAATTTCCCCGCTTCTCAGGAGATGATCCCACAATTTGGCTAAACCGAGTAGTCCAATATTTTGACTACAAACAAGCACTAGAAGACCAACATGTGTCATTGGCTGCCTTTCATTTAGACAACAAAGTTAATCAATGGTGGCAATGGATGAAGAAGGTGTACCAAGATGAATCATTGCCTATTACATGGGATGTGTTCTAAAGAGAGCTGCTAATCCGATTCGGTCCTACCGAAGTTGAGGATTATGATGAGGCACTATCCAAAATACAACAAAATGGTTCATTGCACATCATAATTAATTTGAAGCCTTATAATTATGTGTTGATTCACTTTACACTGAATTGAACTTGTGAAATCTCAGCTTATCATTTGTGAGTGGTTAGACTTTGAAATTTCAATTCATTTTGAAGATGGAGTTTATCCTTTTAAGCTTGCTAATGAATGAGAATCGTGGTTGTTTGTGATACTTTAGTTTTGGAGATAACATGAATTGTGTATAATGTTTGTGGGTATCATTCCTGTTAAACCCTCACGAGACTCCACTCGTCCTACTTGGGATGCCTAGGGGTTTAAAAGGCTTGTTGCATACGCTAAATGCAATCGTGTTTCCCACGACAGAGGAGGTAGAGTAGTTGTCTTTTATTTTCAGTTTTGTATTGCTAAGGGACTAGCAATATGTAAGTTTGGGGGTGTGATAAGTGCTGAATGTTACACATTCAAGCCCCTTAATTCACATATGTTAATCTCTTAGTTTCATTATAATATGATGTTTTGTGTTGTTTTTGTGTTTTTTCCTTATTTTGTAGGTTTTGGAAGAAAAGCACTTAATTCCATCAAGTTTCGGGCTCAGAAGAGATGTTGGAGAAAAGCTGAAGAATTTGGCTAGAGCCATATCCCTGTTTGGCTCGAGCCATATGCCTGTTTGGCTCGAGCCATATTCCTGTTTGGCTCGAGCCATATGCTTGTTTAGCTTGAGCCATATCCCTGTTTAGCTCGAGCCATCTTGCGCGCTGAACAGTAAAGTCGGCAGAACCCAATTTGGAAAGATCCTAAACCTACTCCAACTCGATTTTGGACTTCCTAGGGTGTACGAAATTGACTAGGGTTGTTCCTAAACTCTATAAATACTCCCCTAAGTCCTCCAAAACAAATACACAAGCTTGAGGAGAAGAATCAAAGGCTTCAAAGAAGGGTTTTTCTTAGTTCTTTATTTCTTTTTAGTTTTTCTTTGTTATTTTCTTATGGGGATGATTTTCATCCAAATTATGTGTAGCTAATACTTTAGTTAGGGCTCGATTGAAGCCCTAATCATGTCTCTTTAAGGTTTCAATTTGTCTTGCTACAATTCATATTTTGATACTTAACTTGATTATTTCCGGTTTTCTTGAATTCCTCACATGTATGTATTGATCATCATATGCTTGTGGTATGAATTTGTTATTTAGGTCAATTTGAATGGCCGAGTCCTGGGCCTAATAGAGTAACAAAAGAACCCCATCACAGGTTCTTGGATTAATCAACATGGAAAACCGGAGTAGATGCCATGCTCTAGGCTCTATATGTTTGTCGATCTCCATAGTTTTATGCTTTCTTGAAGAACAACTTAGTAGATGCCATGCTAAATCCTTTGAGAAAGAAAAGAGTTAGAGTAGATGCCATGCCTAACTTGTTGCTTAGGGAGATCAATAGCCTAAGGAGTAGATGCCATGCCCTTAGGTTGGCAAACATTGAGTATCTTGATATGGTTGTAGCATTGCGCATATTGTTTACCTTATTTGAGTATGATTAGCGGTGGATATCGAAACCTTAGCCCTTTATCTTATTATTTCAATTCAATCATTTATTTTGTTCCATTCAACAATATCTTTTTAGGAATTGCTTTTTAAACATATTTCGTTCCATTCAACAATATCTTTTTAGTAAAACGTGCACTTATTCG
>FXXK01000415.1:103725-114276 GCA_900184695.1 Betula pendula
GAGTGACCTACGAGCCATAATGTACAAAAAAGCCTTGAAATGGGCCAATTTATAATATCTTTAAAATTGTAGGGATATAAACCTCCCAAAACCATGGTTTACAAGAAAGTCCTGAGCTTGGCCCATGGTTTTAAGGTTCTATTCGGCCGAATATGATTTGGGGAGGAGGCTTGGGGTCCACTCAAGAGCTGCTTCTAGAAGGCTCTCCAATCTTCCTAAGGTGGGCTGGACGTTGGTTTCCCTAAATGGGCTTAAATGGGCCAATTTCTTTCACTTTTTAAGCACTTTTTGGCCCAAAATAAAGTTCTTATGGTCCCAAACAGATCACAAGTGCTCTCTACGCCCAAAGTGAGTCCTTAGCCTTTATTTTGACGAACAAGATTTTATCCCAAATTTTGTTTTGGGCGGAGAGAAAATCAATTGGGTCCAAAACTATCTTACCAGGCCCGTTAAAAAATAAAATTAATTTTAAAAGCCTATCTTTGATTCCAAAGGCCCAAAAAATTTCTATAGGTCCAAAAGAGTAATGCCGTATGTCACCTTGTATCCTCTAAAAATTGATATGACTTTTAAAATCATCATTAAATTTATAATAGATCACTATTAAATTTTAATCCAATTATGATTTTAAATGTTATATCAATTTTAATGGCTCCTAAAAATTATCAGGGCTTAAATAATTATTCTTTAGCTAAAAGCTGTGTATTACATTATTATTATTATTATTAGGGCTAACAATATTTTAACATACCTATGAATTCGATACAAACTTAATACTAAATTAGCGAGTTATAATTTTTTATAATCATGTTCGGGTCAAAGCAAGTCGACCCGAATTAAACTTTTTAATAAACGGGTCAATCATAAGTCAACTCTCTTAACCCGTATTAAATATAAATTGAATTAGATTTTTTTTAATTAAAAATAGAAAAAGCCTAACTAAAAGAGTAAAACACTAGCAAAAACTTCTTTTATATTTTCTTTAAATATAAGGATCAAACTAGGGCTGGCAAAATGGGTTGGTGAGTCGGGTTCGAGTCAACCCGCTTGACCGGCCAAGTCTTTTATATAAACTCGAACACGACCCATTTATTAAACGGGTTGACACGACACAACCCGTTTAATAAACGGGTTTAACCCGACACGACCCGTCAACCCGTTTAGTTGTCGGTCGTGTCTTTCGAGGCAGGTAAACCCGACTCGACCCACAAATCATCCACAGAAATAGACTCACAGAGACGAGAGACTTAGAGATCTTGAATGCTGGAGACTGGAGAGATGCCGTGCCGGAGACGCGCGAGACGGGGAGAGAGAGATACCGCCGGCCCGTCAGGGATTATCAACGGAGAGGCCGTGTCACCATGAGAGAGGGAGATCGAGCAAGAGATTGGCGGGCGGCGGCCTGAGAAAGAAATGAAGATCATCTGTCGGCGGCTGTGAGAGAGAGGGATATCAAGAGAGATAGAGATAGGGAGGGAGCTGAGGAGGACTGGACCGGAGGAGAGGAGCTCGGCGTCAGCGGCGTGAGAGTCTGAGAGAGAGAGGAAAATCAAAAGAAATTCAAAGAAGGAGAAAGAGAAGGTCGTGGTCCACACGGGTCAGATTTTATCACTTTAAACTCTTTAGTCTTTAGGTTTAGCCGGTTAGGTTTTTAGGTTAAAAAAAAAAAAGGTTAATGGGTTAGTCGGGTCACCCGACAGGTTGACCCGTCTGACCCGTTAACTAAACGGGTCATAAACGGATTGACCCATTTGACCCGGTAATCCGTTAAGCCAAACTCAAACCCGATTTTTTCGTGTCATGTTCGTGTCGGGTTCGTGGGTCGTGTCAAAAATTGATACCCCTAGATCAAACTACTTTTTACTTGTTTATTCAAATAAGAGAAATGCTAAAATATCTATCCAAATCATTCTCTCATCCTTCTAAATATTACCATCACCATTGGATCTATGGATTTATGTAAGTCCCATGTGTGGAACCTATTCATCCAATGGTGATGATGATATTTAGAATGATGAGAGAAGGATTTTGGTAAATATTCTAGAATTTCCCTTCAAATAAACTCTACAATAGTTTTCTTTATAACTTTCTTAAATTATTTAAATATTTTTTAAATTAAATGTTAAAAAAAAACTATTTAAATAGTTATTTTTTAAAATAAATACTCAAAAAAAAAAAAAAGTTTTGTGTAGGTTGACTGCTGGTGGTTCAAAAGGTTAAAATAAGTAGCGCCGCGCAATCTCGACCATCTCGGTTTTCTTGGAAGCCAAACAAAGCTCCACCCATCCTTCCCATCGCAGTTTCTGGTGCTTTTCTAGTTCTTACATGTAACCATCTTTCATTGAGATTAGTGTAAATCTAAAAATTTGTTCCTTCAATAGCTATTTGGGTACTATCGTTTTTTTTTTTTTTTTTTTTCAGTAATTGATGCAGATACGCTGAAAAAAGCGTATTTGTGTAGAACTTTTTACTTTGAAGTCGGATAGGTATATGTCTGGAACTATTTACTTTAAGGTAGGAAAAGTTTGCTGTATACCTGGTGTACGAAATAATTTTACTGGGTCTTATTGACATCAACAATTTTTCTTTAGATATTGCAATTTTTATTTTTTCTCAGTTTAAGTTTTGAATTGAACTCATTTGAAACTTGATATATTTAGACTTTGAAGTTCTAATTAGAATACAATCTTCTTCCTGCAGCTTGTAATTGACCATAAGTTCTTAATTAGTTATCTAATTGCCTGGTACTTTAAATCTGTGAATACTTATTATGCTTCTAGTTTTGACTCTTTGACTTATATGTGGTTAGTTCTTTGATGTTTATATGGCTTTTTGTAACATCTTTCTAGCATTCTAATTTGAAGTTCTAAATCTTCTAATTGTAAGATCTTGATGTGTACTTTAAAACTTAAACATTGGTTATATTTACAAAATATTGGGTTTTGCTTTAAATAAGCATCAAAGAAACTAGAACCAACTGTTTTGTGGTGTTGTTTGATTATCTTTGCTTATTTTTAGACTCTAACAGATTCTAGCTGTAATGCCCCCGACAAGACAAAGGCGGTAATGACTGCGATTATCCATGCATGAGGCACTACTACAATACTTCTTGATAACCATTAGCAGTGGAAAACATGCCATAAATTTTTTTCTTTTGCGAAACCACAAACTCGCCTGATTATAGCAACCAGAGAACTAAAAACGTCACTTCAAATTAACGTAACTTTTATTAGAAAAAAAAAAAAAATTAACGTAACTTTAGTACAACACTGTTCCTTGCTTACAAGGTATTACAAGACTGTACTATATCAAAAGGACACACAAGCCCACATACGCTTGAATTGATTTGCTGAAATTTGTGTAAGGTTGGAAATTTTGTATCGAGGTAGGTTGTTCTCTATGATGATTTTTGGTGTTTTGATTGTGGGCGTCTATGGGTTTGACTAAGTGTTTTGCCTTTCCCTTTTGTTTGGTTGATGAGGAAGTTGCGGAAAATAGAAGAAACTTTTTTTTCTTTTTATGAATAATAATTTATTGAAAAAGAAAAAATGCTTGCGTACATAAAAAATATACAAGAGAAGCAACCATTTTTGTTTTACAGCGGGCTATCCTCTAAATGATGGAATCTAGGAACCAAAACAGGAAGATGTCATTGCAGAATCTCGCTAGGCTGGTTTTCGAGTTAGATCTTGAGTTGTCGAGCCTTTTGTAGCACGATCATTCACACATTCTGCATGACTTGTTCTTAGGGTTTTTTGTGGGGATATTATCAAGTGTTTTGTTGTCACGGTTTTACTCAAGGACCTAATATCTCTTGTATTTCATGTCTTTATGACTTCTAAACTTTGGTTGTAATAGTTGATATTTGACTTAGTGACCGGTCTTCGACCGAGATACTCGATGTTATCTTTTCCAATAATATATATCATGATGCTTTAGTATTTGCTCTAGCTACCATGTGATGTGATGTGACTTAGTTGTATGACTATCTTGTAATGTAAGTCACGTTTTTTTTTTCCGCTGTTTAGCCCTCTCACTAGGGGGTTTTAGTATTCCTTCAACTTGTTTCCTTGGTAAATTAGCTCAGAGAGACACTCCAAATTAATTACCAGTTAATGACCTAGTGGTCCAGTTCTCTCATAAGAAAAAATGCAACATGTTCAGCAGTAACGAAAAATAGATCACGGGAGGACTTAGAACAACTCAAAATTGTTATGGGGAATTGAACCAAGTGTCCTACAACTTTGAACAAAATTTGGGAGACAAAAATTGTTTTTGTCAACTCAATTGTAGCTTTAGGTAGAGATGGAGCTGGGGGTAGTTGGTATACGCTAAGGCCCTTACCCCCAAATTCGTTTGNCACGTTTTTTTTTTCCGCTGTTTAGCCCTCTCACTAGGGGGTTTTAGTATTCCTTCAACTTGTTTCCTTGGTAAATTAGCTCAGAGAGACACTCCAAATTAATTACCAGTTAATGACCTAGTGGTCCAGTTCTCTCATAAGAAAAAATGCAACATGTTCAGCAGTAACGAAAAATAGATCACGGGAGGACTTAGAACAACTCAAAATTGTTATGGGGAATTGAACCAAGTGTCCTACAACTTTGAACAAAATTTGGGAGACAAAAATTGTTTTTGTCAACTCAATTGTAGCTTTAGGTAGAGATGGAGCTGGGGGTAGTTGGTATAGGCTAAGGCCCTTACCCCCAAATTCGTTTGAAATTTTTTTTATAAGATGAAATCTGATTGTCTACCTGTTTGGCCCCTACCCATTAACAATTTTGGCCCTTGGCCCTTAATCCTATAAGGCAAATCCATTTGGTAATCCTTATTCCTTACCGTAAGATTTACAATGTTGCATGTTGCAAACCATGAGGTGTGCCTAGGACATTACCTTGAGGCTGTCATGTGCATGTTTGAATTTTAAAGGAGCCAATGAGAATCATGGTGTATAAAGTAGAAATTGCATAAGAGAAGAGAGAAAGAAGAAAGAAAAATAGTGAGGAAGAGGAAAGTGAGTTAGTCAATGGCTGTGGGGTTGCGTGTAGCGAATGATGAATCCCAGTCTCCAAGTGCGCGTGGCAACTGTTGGTCGAGAACAGCTAAAGCGTATTAAGGAGCTTCTGAAAGCTTAAGAGACGCTACTGACAAAACAAAACAAAACAAAACAAAACAAAAACAAAAAAGCAAAAAAAAATAAATAAATGAAGCCTAAGAAACACATTGCGTTTAATCTTGCTTTGAGTCGCTCCTATTTTTGTTATTCTTTATGGTTTTCTTCTTATGCTCGTGGGTAGCTTTTATGGTTGTATATAATTGTTGGATATTTATTATTGAGAAGTATGATTTGGCCAAGAAAATGTAGTAGAGACATAAGACTTAATAATCTTTTTTTTTAGTTCAAGAATAATCTATATGAACTTAGCCTTACAATAGTCATTCTTATAGCCATGAAAGAATTCATATTCTTTTAATTGAGGAAATAATTACTTCTCTCGAATTAAATAAATAAGCATTCTCTCATGATTATCAGGATATCTATTACAAGGTTAATCTATTTCACTTTTTTCAATTTTAATAAAACCTATTTCAAAAAATAGTCATTCCACGTATCAAACATTACCTTAATAATTGAATTAATATTTGAAGAGTCTCTGACCAAAGTCAAACAAACGCACAAAATGACCACTCGTTGAGGATGTCTAGTCTTGGGCCCGAACTCGTGTATGGCCTTTGGGACTGAAGGCGTGTTAATTTCCAAACATATACCAAGTTAAGCAATTCTAGAATCTAGATTCGACTATTAAGATTCTTTCAAAGTTAATGGAGTATGCAGCACGGGACGGAAGTCAAGTATTTCTACAATATCATTGGTCTTTGATCTATGGGGATGGAAGTCAAGTATTTCTACAATATCATTGGTCTTTGATCTATGGGGATGGAAGTCAAGTATTTCTACAATATCATTGGTCTTTGATCTATGGGGATGGAAGTCAAGTATTTCTACAATATCAATGGATCTGATCATCTATGCGTACGCGTCATGTAAATTTGAATCTGTCAACTGTTTTTCCCTACACATGCATATATGCAAACTTTTCCAATCTTTTTTGTACAAGCAAGCAACACGTACATGCATATATGCAAAGTGTCCCTTCTCGAATAACTCCAAACAAAACTCGCAGTCAAATGTGTAGCCCTCGATCGTCTGGAGGGTGCATGCATGAAGCTTCATGAATATTGTTACGCCTCTGAATTAGTCGTCCAACTCCATCAATTCCAGTCTCAACAAAGGATATAAAACAAGTCACAAGTTGTACGTTTCTACGTATGTGCTTTGACAGAGACTGAAACAACATATCTGGCGATACTAGGAAAAATGCACTGCATGTCGAGGGATCCCACCGAAAAAAAAGAAGAATAAGAAAACAAAAAGCAATACTACATCCGCCAAACAAAATTAGGATTATTCTAGGGGAAATTACATTTTACCCTCTCAATGTTTGAGGGGATTTTCAATTTAGCCACCAATGTTTTAAAATTCGCAATGCACCCCCCCAATATTGAAAAAAATTTCAATTCGAACCTTCCGTCAAATTTTGCCGTCTAATCTGACGGAATTTTTTTTTTTACTGTTCATCCGTTGGTTTTTTATTTTTTTATTTTTTTTAAACAACGTATGAACAGTAAAAAAAAAATCCGTCAGATCAGACAGCAAAATCTAACAGAAGGTTCAAATTGAAAATTTTTTCAAATATTGGGAGGGTGCATTACGAATTTTGAAACATTGGTGGCTAAATTGAAAATTCCTTTAAACATTGAGGGGGTAAAATATAATTTTCCCATTATTCTAATAGCGTATGATATATAGCAACAGAAACTAAGAATTAAATTTGACAATGGAATTCAAAAAGAAGAGAAAATAGCAAATAAGGAAGAAAAAAATTATAATTGCCCAAATAAGCCAATAGAGAATAACTTTAAAAGACTAAAATTATATTAATACTTCAAAATTGAATTAAAACATACTCTTAATTTAACAAGAAAAAAAAAACAAAACAAAGCCTAATTGGAAAAGAAAAACTCAATCCTTATTGAATAGAAAAACTAAAACACACGTATAAATTAATAAAATAAACCAATTTAATCTTGGTCTTCTCCAGCATCTACAACTCTTTACACCCATTTATTATAGAGAAATGCTTCTATATCTACCCCTAGTCCTTTTAAGGGTCTTTTTTACATTATTTATTATCTGAAACATCAAAAGGCTGGCCCACTTCTGATTGCTAGAGAAAAGTTAGTATTTTTTAAATTAAAAATAATGCAAGAAGAACCCCTGAAAGGACCAGGGATGGATGTAGAAGCATCTCTCTTTATTATATCTATATATAGAGTGTCAAAATGTGTTTTAAGTTTTTTTTTTTTTCCCCTTTAAAGAACTAATATGAGAAGATATTTAAAATATGATATATCAGTCGATTGTGCAATGGACATAATATATTTACATGCAAAGATATTGTAAATCTATACAAAGGATGTTAAGCGGGTCCGAGGGTGTGTATCAGTTAATATCAAGAATATATTTGAAGAGGTCACAGGTTAGCGGTTCAAAATTTATGACTATTCCACGCAGACGGGATTCAATTCCAACGACTGACCGGCTACAGAAGAGAGAATGTAAGATACATAAATAGAGGATTGGCGGCTAAATAAGCCAGACAATTTGCGTCAAATGGATACATTTCGGCGCTTCACTTTCTTCGCCTTAGCTTTGTTACTTGCACAAAGGGCAACAGCAGATGTTGAAAGACCAAAGATGTTAGCAAATGATCAAGTTATCAGCAGGGGCATTATAGGGGCGATAGTTGAAAACAGTTCTCGCTCCGGTAAGGAACAGAAAAGTGGCGATGGAGATGGCCATCCATGATGTTAATTATGACAACACAAGCCAAAGTTGTGTTTTGCACATGAAAACTTCTCCAAGGAAACCTTATCAAACAGCACTTGCAGGCTTAGGTAGAATACATAATGATTGCTGCATCCAAGTTTACTGAGATGAACTATCCGACAAAATGTCATTCTTCATCATCTTCATGATCAGGCAATCTAGAATTGTAGAGCTTACAAACTTTCGGCATGATATGCTTTTTCTTTTTCTTTTTTTCTTTTTCTTTTTTTCATTTGATATCATAATTTCATGGTAATGATGCATATATAATAATTCACTATTCAAAGTTGTTTTGTTTATCATAGTAAAACATGCAAGAAGTCGTCGTCACTTTTAATTAATTTGCAGCTTTGGATCTTATCAATAAGCAAGACGTGCATGCCATTCGTTTACCGGAGACATGGGAAGAAGCTTCTCTAGTTGCAGAAATTGGTGACGAAGCTAAAATCCCAAGTCTTTCTATTGCTGACTCAACTCCACTTTGGGCAACAAAGCGGTGGCCCTTTCTGCTTCAAGCTTCGCCAGACAGGAATGCACAAATGAAAGCCATAGCTTCAATTGTTGCCTCTTGGGAATGGCATCAAGTCAATGTAATTTACGAAGACATTGACTCTTTCCGCAGTGGAGTCACACCTCATCTTTCTGATGCCCTACGAGAAGTAGATCAGAAATAAGCAATCTTGTAGCCCTCTCACCGTTTGATTCTACTAATTCATTGTCTACACAGCTTGAGAGGCTTAAAGGTGAACAATGCAGAGTATTTTTAGTTCATCTGTCCTTGCCATTGGCTGTGAAGCTTTTTGTGAAGGCTAAAGAAATGAAAATGATGGAGAAAGATTATGTCTGGATAACTACAGATTCCGTGACAAGCCTTGTCCATTCCCTCAATGCCTCCACCATTTCTTCCATGCAAGGAATTGTAGGTGTCAAGAGCTACTACCCCAAAAAAGATCCCCATTTTCAAAACTTTCATGCTAGAAGATTTCGTAAAATGTTTAGCTTGGAAAACCCAGAAGAAGACAACCATGAACCTGGGACTTGCGCCTTGCAGGCCTATGATGTTGTATGGAAAGTGTGTCTAGCAATGAGGGAAAGTACTAGCAATGGTGGCCAACAATTGTTAGACAAAATTGTTAGAAATGCTCAATTTTCTGAACGAAAAGTAGCTCCTACAAAGATATTTCATATCATCAATGTGATTGGAAAGAGTTATAATGATCTTGGGTTCTGGTCAGATGCAAAGGGTTTCTCAAAGACCATTGATGATGAAAGAGGTGTATACAACACTTCTATGAGAAGCCTTGGACAGGTGTTTTGGCCAGGTGGACCTTGGACCACTCCAAGAGGATGGACTCCGACAAATGCCAATCCACTGAGGATTGCTGTACCAACAAGATCGACTTTCAAACAATATGTGAATGTCAAACAGGATCCCTCAACAAACAAGACTTCTTATAATGGATTTGCAATCGATCTGTTTGACGCAATCGTTGCGAGCTTGCCATTTGACCTGCCATACAATTTTACTCCCTTCAATGGAACCTATGATGACATAGTGAAGCAGGTTTATTTAAAGGTACGGAGTCCTCCACCCTCTTTCTTTTTATTTATTTATTTTTTATTTTTATATATGAGGAACCAACTAAATCTTCGGTCCAATACCTCGCATTACTTTTAATATTGAACAGTTAAGTCACAGGCTTCGCCAAGGTAGCTCGTCCCAAAAGGAAGTTTACACCTAGCAAGTCTCGAACTCAAGACCTATATGAGATGATATTCCTTAAGAACCTTAAGCCTCAACCACTAAGCCAACCCTTAGGGTTAAAATGCCCTTGGAGTTAAAGAGTTCTCTAACCTTTCTAATTACTAATCTAAGTCATTTTTTATTTCTCTCTCAAGTACGTAGTTAAGGCTAATCATACTTGAAATGTTGTTTTCATGGGGTAATCAGAATTTCGATGCGGTAGTGGGTGATGTGGCCATTGTGGCCGAGCGATATCAATATGCAGAATTCACGCAACCCTACACAGAATCAGGATTGGTGATGATAGTTCAGGCTCGCACACAAAACAGTAATAGAGCATTGTTATTCATGAAGCCCTTCACAAAAGCCATGTGGGGTTTAATAGGAGTCATCAGTGTCTACAACGGCTTTGTCGTGTGGTTGATAGAGCGAAAGCACTCTCCTGAACTCAAAGGTTCCGCTGTGAATCAAATCGGTGTCTTCCTTTATTCAGCCTTCACTACTCTCTTCTCCTTACATGGTAACATGGAATCTTTTTTTTTTTTTCTTATTTTCATTTTTCACTTTAGATCCTAGTGCTTATATTTTGAAATCAATCCGAAAAGAAAAAAAAATGGAATATATGCCTAATATCACTTTATTTCTGTAAAATAATTTTCAAAATCAGTATTTTAGTTTTGTATATATATCTGGTTTGTGGTTTGAGAATGTTTGAAATTGATGGTTTTAAAGAGCCTTTGAAGAAGAGAGTTCCACATGAAAAAAAAAAAAAAAAGAAAAAAAAAGAAAAGAGCAATTCAAGTGTATGCATTTAAAAGGCTCACCACATACTAAGCTATTGCTTTAAACCAAGTAATAC
>FXXK01000415.1:124566-181674 GCA_900184695.1 Betula pendula
TTTTTGAGGGCTCCTAAAAATTCTTGGGGTTTAAATGATTATTCTTTAGCTTAAGGTGATGTATTACACCATTATTACTAGGGCTAACAATATTTTATCCAACCTGCGAATCAGATATTCAATACAACATAATTGTGGGTTATGATTTTCTATAATCAGGTTCGGGTCAAAGCAAGTCAATCCAAACTAAGCTATTTAATAAACGGGTCAACTCCTTTAACTTGTATGAAATATAAATTAAATTATATTTTTTTAATAAAAATAAAAAAGCCTAACTAAAAGAGTAAGAACACTATCAAAGGGGTCAACTCTTTATAATCTTTCGATATCATTTAAATATTATTTAAATTAAATTATAAGAAAAAAAAAAGGAAAGAAAAAAAAGATAAAAGAGAAAGCCATATAAATATTAATTTTTTTAAATAAATGATAAACAAAAAGAGAGGATTTAGGTTAATACTTTCAATTTCTTTATGTTTCATTAATTTAAACAAACCTTATGTGTTTCCTTAGTTTTTTTTTTTTAAAAAAAAAAAAGTCTGTTTAGGTTGTTTTTTAAGGAAGGGACTGCCGGTGGTTTAAAAGGTTAAAACAAGTAGCGCCGCGCAATCTCTGTTCTCTGATTCTCAGACTTCTCTTCTCGCCCACTCTATAGTCTCTCGACTCTCTATTCAAGTGAAGGCTGAAGCAACACCAACGCCCAACTGTCCAACTCCCACCGACCGCCGTGACCACCCAGAAGAAAAGAACAGCCACCGTGAGTCCGTGACGGTATGTCTCTATTCAAGTACAAGTCTTTTTGGATGTACATATTTGTTCTGCATCATGGTATGTCGCTCTCAACTAGGATGATCATCAAGTCTTGTGACCCAATTGCAATCGTGTTGATATATTTTTCGTAAGTTCTTTCATATTTTTGCATTTCTTCTGGAATTTGATTTTCACTGTTGTTTGGAGGTATTCATATTAGAAAACCCTCTTCTTATTTGGTCTATGTGGTGTATGGATTTCAGACGGAAAGAGTTCCCCAAGTCAATTTATAGCCTTTAACTCTTCAATCTAGTAGCTCCCTTCTCATAGGGATTTATGTTTATAAGCAGACTCGCTTGGGGTTTTAGAAACATTTCATGTCTTTCTCAGTTTCTCTCAACCTCGCCACTTCACGCAAACAGCGCCGCTGCCACGTCGTTGTTGCCCACGCCACCAATATACTATTCTCTCTCTCTCTCTCTCTCTAAAGAGATTTTTTCCTTCTGTCTACCGTTGCTAACTCGACCATCTCGGTTTTCTTGGCAAGCCAAACAAAGCTCCACTCGTCCTTCCCATCTCATTCTCTGGTGCTTTTCTAGTTCTTACAGGTAACCATCTTTCATCAAGATTAGTGTAAATGTAAAAATTTGTTCCTTCAATAGCTGTTTGGGTACTATCGTTTTTTTTTTTTTTGTCAGTTATCAATGCAGATATGCTGTATGCGTTTACTAATCGTTGATCAAGCTTGTTAATTAAAGACCCTTTTCTTGGTGATTAATCTAGATCTGGATCTTTCCTAGTTGATCTCAGGGTGCTAATAGCCCATATCTGTTTATGAAAATTTAAAGTGTTTTTCTTTGATCTTGTTAAACAATTGTCATTTCCAATTTGGGCTTGAAATTAGATCTAATCTACCAATTGGGACGAATTTATTATTTTTTTTTAGTTTGATAACTAGATGGGTTGTTTTTCTTCTTTTGTTTTGGTTTCTGATCGGGTTTGGATGTCTATGTTTGGGCTTATTTGTGAACTTTAAGCTGGGAAAATGTTGACTTTGTTTTTTTCTTGTTGTTGCTTATCTTGCTCTATTGTCTGTAGTGGTCCAAGCAACCTTTTAATGAGTTATGTACTACTCTTATAGGCTTTCTGGTTGTACCAACTGTTTTAGATGAGTCAGTAATTTCCCTTCAAAAGCATATTTGTCTAGAACTGTTTACTTTGAGATCGGATAGGTATATGTCCAGAACTTCTTACTTTAAGGTAGGAAAAGTTTACTGTATACTTAGTGTACAAAATAATTTTACTGGGTATTATTGACATTAACAATTTTACTTTAGATGTTGCAATTTTTATTTTTTCTCAGTTTAAGTTTTGAATAGAACTCATTTGAAACTTGATATATCTAGACTTTGAAGTTCTAATTAGAAACACATTCTTCCTCCTGCAGCTTGTAATTGACCATAATTTCTCAATTCGTTATCTAATTGCTTGGTACTCAAATATTTGTTTACTTATTATGCTTCTAGTTTTGACTCCTTTGACTTATATGTGGTTAGTTCTTTGATGCTTATATGGCTTTTGTAATAACATCTTTCTAGCATTCTAATTTGAAGTTCTAAATCTTCTAATTTAAGATCTTGATGCGTACTTTAAAACTTAAACATTGGTTATATTTACACAAAGAAACTAGAACCAACTGTTTTGTTTATCTTTGCTTATTTTTAGACTCTAAAAGATTCTAGCTGTTAGGCCCCCGATGAGACAAAGGCGATAATGATCGCGATTATCCACGAGGCACTACTACAATACTTCCTGATAACCATTAGCAGTGGAAAACATGCCATAAATTTTTGTTCTTTTTTCTTTTGCGAAACCACAAACTCACCTGAGTATAACAACCAGAGAACTAACAACAACGTTACTTCACATTAACATAACTTTAGTACAACACTGTTCCTTGCTTACAACTTACAGGGTATTACAAGACTGTACTGTATCAAAAGGGTGCACAAGCCCATGTACGCTTGAATTGATTTGCTGAAATTTGTGTAGGGTTGGAAATTTTGTATCAAGGTAGGTTGTTCTCAATGATGATTTTTGGTGTTTTGATTGTGGGCGTCTATGGGTTTGATTAAGTGTTTTGCCTTTCTCTTTTGTTTGGTTGGTGAGGAAGTTGAGGAAAATAGAAGGTTTCTTTTTTCTTTTCTTTTTTCTTTTTTTATTTTTTTTTATGAATAATAATTTATTGAAGAAGAAGAAATGCTCGCATACATGAAAAGTATACAAGAGAAGCAACTGCCATGAAAAGTATACAAGAAAAGTAACCGCCCTAATGGGGTCGAAAATCTAAAAAGTTAACAAGATCTACAAAACTAGAAGAAGGGAAATTAGGAACAAAAGGTACAACCCAATCTAAAAGGAAGCTCAAGAAGGAGGATTTTAGTTATAGCATATTAGACTCTCGGTCTTCGAAAAGACATCAATTTATTTCTCTCCAAATGCTCCACATTAGTAAAGTAGGGATAACTTTCCATGTAGGCTCTTTGGATTGTCTCCTCTCTTGCGTCTTCCAACAATGTAGAAGTTCTTGAATATAGCCGGGCATGACCCAAGAGACTCCAAACAAGATGAGAACTAGGTGCCATATCTTGCTAGTAAACCCACAATGAATGAAAAGTTGGTTTACGGTCTCCTCTAATGAAAATGTGCCATAGAAGAAACTTTTGAATCTTATGTTATTTTTTGTTTGGGTCTATCAGAAAGATGGGTAACTCTTATTGCCTAGACTGAGTAAATTGTTTGTTTTTCACGGTTTTCTTTTATTAGTTTTTTTTTAGCAACGAAACAGGTTGAAGCTTGTATACTCTGCTAGCAGAGGGTTAAAGCTTATGTATTTAGCTGCATATACCAAAGACTGCCTAGGTTAGACTTTTCATGTGCGCACAGGTTTTGAAAGTCTTGCTGATATTGGGATTGAGACTATTTTTTTGTATTTGTCTCTACCTCTCAAATATTTGAAAAACATATTTTACTGGTATTCAAAATGAGTTTATTAAACACCATTATTTTATTAATCCTAATTGTAAATCTTCCAAAGTACATTTATTTTTGTTTTTTGCTGCTATAAATCCACATATTGCTCTATGAACAGCAGTGCATCTCTTTGTCATGTAATTGTAGTATATTGTGCTTTATTCTATCTTATAATGTACTCTGTTTTTTCATGTGTAATTTTAATCCTCTGGTTGTATGAAATAGATGGAGTCCTTTATACTTAGAAAGAACATATATATATACCAGTCATTGCAATTGGAGCAAAAGCATTGGGCAACAAGAAATCCAGACTAAAAACAGATAAATACGGACTTTACAAGTCAACTTAGAGTTTTGCTTACCTCTAGTGAAAAAATAACTAAAATTCTCCCCCAATCTTTCAATCTTCAGCGTTAATTTTTGCACAAGGGATCTCCAGTAATTTTCTTCACCGGAGGTGAGCCAAACTCGTCTACTTAATAATGAACCAAAAAATTATACAAATGCTGCAAGACCTACCCACCCCTACAAACGCTATTAGTCACAGGAAGACCTTTGCAAGTACTATTTATCTCCCTATCCCCCATTTTAGTATCAAATATATTTCAAAAGACAAGATGTGCAAGGACTACTTGTTTGTATTTCTTTGTGGCGATTTGTTGTTTTGTCTTTCGGATTAGTGGGTCTTTGTTTTTCCTTACTTTCCTTTGCGTATTCATTTATGTCTGTTTGGCTTATGAGAAAACGTGGGAAGATGGAATAAATCCAAAATTTTTTGAATGAGCTTTTCGATATTCGGGAGCCGCGAAAACTGAAACCCACCATTTAAACCTTAGGCTACATCTGCCATTGGAGTTTTAAATATTCCTCGATCTTGCGTATTTTCCTTAATTTTTTTTTAATTTTTTATTGTAGATAAAGTTGGCAGATTTCTGATTTGAAGTTTAATCATGGCCACAAGTAAGTCTTTCTGTTCTTCTTTTCTGCTATTCATGGAGAAAATTATTGAAATTTCTATTTGTATTATTTGCTATTTTTATCATGGATATTTTTTTAAAAAAATACTGTCTTTTATTAATTAATTTAGTTATTTACAATTAACTGAGAGAGGATGAAGCGAATTGAATATGTAAATACATACATACAGGACTCCAGTTTGAGAACTCGTGCGAGGTGGGCGTATTCTCAAAGCTCACCAATGCTTACTGTTTAGTTGCTATTGGTGGTTCAGAAAATTTCTACAGGTTTCCTTTACTTTCCTTTCTCTCTATTATTTCTCTTTCTCTTCCCAATTTCTGCCTTCTTGTTGTTGTTGTTATTATTATTACTGTTATTCCTTTATTTAGTATTGATTTATTGTACAAGGAATTAAAATAAACCAATGTGGTTACAATGCAATTGCACATCTTTTGCCTTTGCGTGTGCCTTTACAGTACATTTGAGGCCGAGTTAGCTGATGCTATCCCTGTGGTTAAGACCTCCATTAGCGGTACTCGCATTATTGGACGCCTTTGTGCTGGTACTAACAAACCCTTTTTCTTTCAATTCCCTTATTTTTATACAATATTCTTGATTCTACTGTTTCTCTTTCTTTTACCGTTAGAGAAGGATAGATAGGCATATAGATACTGCCTTCACATATCATATTGCCTTTCATTCCATAAACTTCATATCACTTTGCTTTCAATTGCCATTTGCAGGAAACAAAAATGGTCTTCTCGTGCCTCACACCACCACCGACCAAGGTTTGTATCATTTTCATTTTTTGGACTGAGACTTAATCTATTTCTCATGTTACAAATCATTATCTAAGTTGCACCTGATTATTGGTATTGTTTGCCACATATGCATTACTCTAATAAGTTGGAGCTTGTTTTGTATTTATCTGTTGCTCTTGCTTCTCTTTTCTTCTTGTAAACCGCAACTTCATTCTTTTTATCCCTACCCTCTGCCATGTAAATTCGTAGCGAGAAAGTTCATCCTAATAATGCTGCTTTCCCCTTATCCCAAGAGGTTGGCTCAAGTGGTAAGGGCCTTGGTCTTTGTGGCATCCTCATCAGGTCTAAGATTCGAATTTCTTTGGTGGAAACAATTCTTTAGGGCCACGCACGCCGGTAAGGCCGGAGTCTTACCCGATCTGTGTGGAAGGGGCGCTTTGCAAGGGTCTAAGATTTGCCTGACAGGGGTGGGTACACGAAGTATCCCTGCCTTAGAGGGGTTTCCCGTCATAAAAAAATAAAAATTTATGCTGCTTTCCCCTACTTAGTAGGCTTTGATGTATCTTTATTGTTCTAGTAAACTGGTCACCATCAGCCTTTTTGGCTTGATATAACTGAAATTGTCTTTACAACATATGTCCAAAAAATATGTACTTTATTTTTTTTGTTATCTCTAAGATTTGTTAACTTGTGCTAAAGTTGCTTTGTGATCATGATAAGTTAAAGTAAAATGTTTAATTTTTTTGTTTTTTGTTTTGGCTAAAATATTTTGTTACTTAATTTGGTGGTTTTCTGATCCTTGTACGGCACTGCTGCTTTTTGATTTGGCTTGAAGATGTGTTATATCAGCTTCTGATTTTGTGGAGGAAATGCTATTGCCTCGATTTAAACTGAAAAAATGTGTAGTGTTTGATGGAGACTATTAAAATTAAAGTTGGACATTCTATGAAGTTTCTCAGACAGTATAAGAATGTTCTTGAGAGCAATTCTGAAACTTCAGTTAAAGGGAGAGGGAAATACATAATATTATAACTTTAATTTATTCATGTACACTGGTGATGCTAGTAAGAGCATTCATAATGGATTTTCTACATTTCTATCCAAAATAGCTAACCAAAAGCTATTTTTTCTATTTTAAATAACTTTTCAAACGTACTCTACATTCGATTATTTATTCTTTATCTATATCATTTAATTTTTTTTGTAAGTATATCATCTAAATATTCTTTCTTTATTGTTTCTTTAATTTCATCTTCCAAACATATACTTTTTTTTTTTAAGTAATCAAAATACCATTAAGGCGCCCTCAGGTATACAAGAAATATACAAGAAAAAACACCTGGATAATAGGGAGGGAGAAATGAATAAAGAAAGAGAGAGTGGGAGAGAGAAAATCATAAAATACCTTTACATTGATGCACAGGGCTTCCCAACATTTGGAGAAGCAGTATAGCTCAAATGCAAAAATGCATTTGGTTTAGAGAATCAGATTTACACGTTTTTTAGGCTTTTGGTTAGCCATTTTACATATAACTCTAAAATACATAAGCTTACTGTGAATGCTCTAAGAGGATGAAGTGGTCTTGGCAATTTATGAATAGTGTGAACATGGAATGATGACTTTTGTATGGTTTTCTTTCTTTTTCTGCTTGAACCATGAATAAGAAATTTTCATGTGCCATAAACATATGGATCTCAGGTTAGATTATATAGTGACATTTTCTTTTAAATTCATTAACAGTGGCCAATTAACTTTCAACTCATCATAACAATCAATGATGGTGCTGTTAATTCTCCAAATGTACCTGGGAGACACGTGGATGGTCTCCAACAGTTCATGCACTTCTTTAAGCTGCATGTTATCATATTTAATGATATCTTGGAATCTGCATGCTTGGTCCTTCAATCTCGCTGTATTTTGAATATCTATTGTCATACTCAACAGTGCCTTAAGTTTCAAGTTTACTTGGGGCCAGCATAATTGATCCTTCTCTGTTCATTAAGGAAAAAAATAAATATTTAAAAAGGAAGCTTTCTCATTTTTGCTTGTCTGCTTATATAAACTCCAATGGAGGTGTGATTACTACAGATCTCATTGTATTTTTCTATATGCATGCAAATTAACTTTGTACATTTAATTTAATCTACTAACTGACTTACTGAGGTCTTAGTGTTTTGTGGTTGTTGCTGCAGAACTTCAGCACTTGAGAAACAGTCTACCGGATCAAGTAGTTGTTCAGCGCATAGAGGAGAGACTTTCTGCTCTGGGAAATTGTATAGCGTGCAACGACCACGTTGCTCTTGCACACACAGATCTTGACAGGGTATCATTGTCGTGTATTTAGAGCTGATAATTTTTTAATCTCTGACTTACAGCCCAATCTGAAAAAGAGGCTTGGTGACTGCATTCATTTCATGACCCTCTTCTCCCCCTCCCCCCTTTACTCCTCTTCATATTTTAATCTCCCTTGCAAAAGTGTTCTTAGAAATTTTGAGTAAGTGACCATAAATTATTTTTGCATAGACAAACAAATGGAAATCCAACGGGGCCTTGTAAACCTTAGATATCCTTTGCTTTCCTTTGTTCTCTTTCTGACCAAATTATCTGTTGAGAGGTGCTTGATTCTTAAATGACAATTACGGAAAATTTCTCTGGAAAGCATACAGAATAGATAACATCAAAAGTGTAGTGTAAACTGAGATTAGTTTTATTGCTTTCATTGCTTGTTATAAATCTGTGGAAATTTGAGGGGGTGATGCATAAGGTTCCTTTGCAGAGGCTCCAAAAGTAATTGAATAACATGAAATAATATGCAGTCTTTTAACACTTAGATACATGTTTATTTTCCCTTGAAGATACCCTAAAAGGCACCTGAAAAATTTTAATGGGCCAAGGTTTGTTGTGAAAGTTTAGAACATCATAGCAATGATTTGGTATAGAATTGTTTAGCATTCATTAGTTGGAGGGTTGGATTTGGGTTGTCATATCTTAGAATCTTTTAGTTGATATATTTTGTTTGGATGATTACGAAGGGTTTAGTCATGTGAGCTAGTGTCTTTTGTTATGAAGCAAGCAATCTCTGGTTATTTTAGTTTTCTTTATGTAGTGTCTTTGTTTTGTAGCAAGCAATACTATGTATTGTAGTTTTCTTTATGTAGTTTCTTTGTTTTGTGGCAAGCAATTCTGGGTATTGTAGTTTTCTTTGTGTAGTGGGATGATCTCTCTTCTGAGAACCACCGCTGGTGTAATCGAGTGATTGTTTATCTTTATTAGCTAAATGAACAAAGAGATGTGTGAACACTTAAATCTTCCTTCTTTTTTAGCCGGCACCATTAATCTCATTTGTTGACTTTGAAGTTGGTAAAATTATTCAGAATGTTCAGATTGAATTTGTTTTATTTTTGCACAGGAAACTGAGGAGATGATTGCTGACGTTCTCGGAGTAGAAGTTTTTAGGCAGACAATTGCTGGTAATATCCTTGTGGGAAGCTACTGTGCCTTCTCTAACAGAGGTGGTTTGGTAAGTAAAAATGACTCTCCTTGAAATGGGTGTTTATTGAGGCATATTATGTACCCTTGTTGCAGTCTTCATCACACACTTTTTGCAGGTCCATCCCCATACTTCCATTGAAGACTTGGATGAACTTTCAACACTTCTTCAGGTCCCTCTGGTGGCTGGGACAGTGAACCGTGGTAGTGAAGTGATTGCTGCTGGCATGATAGTGAATGATTGGACAGCATTCTGTGGTTCTGATACCACAGCAACAGAACTCTCTGTCATTGAGAGCGTTTTCAAATTGAGGGAAGCCCAGCCGAGCGCCATTGTGGACGAGATGAGGAAATCTTTAATTGATAGCTACGTTTGAGTTGTGCGTCTCAGCTTTCAGACCAAGGACTGATCGCAAATGGTTGCAGAAAGTTGAAGCACACGTTAATTTATTGCTTGTTTGAATCATCAGATTGCCGAAATTGGGCAGTTTTGTTGCCTATTGAGATCATTAGTGATGGGTATTGCTAATGTTTCCCTACTTGTGCTATAGACAAGGAGACGTTGGAAAACGGTGAAAATGTGTTCTACATCCTGGAATTGACTACTTTCTTGCCTCTTGTCGGGAAAGTTATTATATGTTCAATTAATCACATGTATCAACGCTAGATAGAACCAAAATATATTGTTTCTTTTGACAGACCGGTGAGTACAAGTTCACAATTGCTCCCATTACAGACCGCTGGTTTCAAACAACAATACAGGATAGGATACAGAAGTTTCGAGTAATGCTCAAGTCAAAGCCCAACAAAACCCTTGTACAACCAGCAAGACCATTTGATTAGGTTAACCATGTCATGTTGGATAGGGTTTTCATTTTAGGAAAGTCATGTTTAGGTTTGATGATTTTCTTAGGGGGAGTGGGAGTGGGAGTGGGAGTTGGACTCCCAAACCTAACAAAAGATCAAGATCCCAACGTGATTGTAATGTGGTTTTCTAATTTGATTAGGTTAATCATACCTTGTTGGATAGGGTTTCCATTTTAAGAAAATCATCATACCTTGGTACTTAAGTTTTAACTTTTTTATTTTTTTTTAACTTAGGTTTCATTTTATATCGTAGATTGTACTTTGCTTATGTGTAAAGACATAAACGGTACTTTCGTCAATGTTTTAACAAAATTTTTAACGGTAATTTACGTGTTTTAACCAAAACCTACCATGTCACTAAAGTTTTTTTTAAAAAAAAAAATTCAAAAATTTAAAATTTAAAATTTAAAAATAAAGAAAATTAAAAAATCTAACTTAAAATAAAATAAAAGGGGCAAGGGGTGGCTCGAACCACCCCTTTAAGCCCATGGGGGTGGCCTAAGTGCTTAATGCAACATATTTACTAATACAGCTATTACAGCTATTAAACACAAGATCAAACCAAATTACACGTGCAGAATTTCATTGAATCCCAGCTTCATGCAAGCCAAGCAACCTCGTAATGAGGAAGAAAATGAGAAGGCAAACCAGCGATTTCAAATCAAGCATATACCCGATAGGAATCTTGTAGTACTGCAGTAAAATGTGCTAGCACAGGACTAACGGCAAAGGACTAGAAAATTCGATTCTTTCTGCCAGCGTTGTACGTTCATTCTGGTCTATTTAATAAAATATCAGCCTTCATTCTTTATGTTCCTACTCTTTTTCCATTTTAGTGTATACAATGTTGCTAAACTTCTTCTCTTCGTTCTCCCAGCCGTCAACACTTGGGGAAGGGTTAGTGTTTCGTCCAACTCCATTGTTGGGGGGATTTGGTACTTCACTACCATTGTTTATCTGTTTTGCAAGGTCGAAAGGCAGGGGAGCAGTGGCGGAGATACGGGGGGGCTGCGTAGGGGCGCGCGCCCCCCCTTAAAAAAAAAAAAAAAAAATTGAAGTCCAAAAAAAAGTAAAAAAATTTTTTTGGAACATTGCCCTCCTTTTCTTTGTTCTCCTCACACGAAGTACTACGGTACCAACAAGCAAAACTTCTTCACAATGCTTATGCGAAGCTCTTCTTCAGATTATTCATCTTCTTCAGTTATTTCTGTAACCTCGAAATCCTCGTGATTTTATTTTTAAGTAATGACTTATGGGTATCAAAGAGATGAAAAGAGAGAAAAAATAAGATAGAACTGAGAAAGATGCGAGAAGAGTCTGGAATTGAGGTGATTGCGGTGAGTGATCTGTGATTAATGAGAGTAGAAAATGTTATTTGAAAGTGAGGACATGTGTCATTTTCTTGTGTAGTACAGTTTGTGATCTTTGATAGTTCAATTGTTTAATAGAAAAAATGGTAAAAAAAAAAAATAAAACATCCTCTGTAGTTGAATTGATACCTGATGGTGGGCCGGCTTGATGGCTTATTGCTTGATGCGTTGGTGAAGGTTGATGGTTCATCAATGGTCCAAATTATGGTCACCAGTCAATTGCTGCTTCTTTTTTATTATTTGAATAAGAAAATATTGTCATTTTTTTTTATAAGTTTTTTTTTATACTTGGAATTTGGCCCAAGTGACAAAAGTTTCATAAAAATTTTTGTCACTCTCAGTACATTATTTGTTTATTCGTTTTTTTTTTTAAGACATTGTTGTTGATTTCTTGCAGATAATTATTTGTCTACATTTGAAATTTTTTTTTTTAAAAGCTTTAACTCAGATTTGATACTTAATGATTTTGTTTCTCTAAGAGTGCGGTATGATGCAATTTAGACACCTTGCATTTTTTTTTTTTACTATTATGTCTTACATGTTAAC
Organism: Betula pendula; assembly: GCA_900184695.1. NCBI lineage: Eukaryota > Viridiplantae > Streptophyta > Magnoliopsida > Fagales > Betulaceae > Betula > Betula pendula. The sequence continues at coordinate 136,341 of FXXK01000415.1, forward strand.
AGATAATCAATTTGACATATATTTATGAAGTTTGATAAATATGTTTTTTTTATACATATATTATTAAGAAATTTATATTTTGAGTTGTAATTACCATAGTTTTATATATTATATTAAAAATATATATATAAAAAGAACAAAAAAAAAATTATTATCATTATATTTTATTATTTTAGTTTTGCCCCTCCTAACACATATTCCTAGCTCCGCCACTGCAGGGGAGGTCCGGGAGAAGGTACTCCAAAAAAATAAATAAAGTGAAAAAATACTGGAAGCACGAGTTTGAGAAGAATCGAACGATTGACCCAATCACTGAAAGGAATTGGAACAAGGAGGAGATTTCGTAAGCGGACAACTTGGGCTCAAAATTGAAAGCCCAAAAAAAACCCAAGAAAAGGACTCCGACCCAAATTTAATTGGCCTATAGGCCACGGGTTAAATGGACAGGACCTAAAAAAACATACCTCGTCCATGGGGGCGGATACAACCGGTCTCCACCCCCAGTGGACAAGTAGACAGTACTTCCTAAAATCTCTCTCCCTTGGGGGCGAATATGAGGTTGTGATAGGACTGAAATGCCCCCATAAGGAACGATGTTCAGCCCTGGTTTAAATCAGAGAGGTGCTATACGTCACCGTTTTATTTATTTATTTTAAACTACAGTCGGCTAGAATAGAATCATAACAGTTGATCACTGGGTTTTCTCCTCTAAGCAATCAACCGACATTTTCATTTCACCATAGCTCAAACATAAAACATATTGTTAAACCATATAAAATATTATGTCCATCTATTCTTTAATATTTATTTATTAGGTCGTAGCCAAATTATTCTAGTTTCAAAAACTCATTAAGGCTCAGTTAGACTCTTTTGTTGATTTTATAGCATCCATGTTTGTGTAAGTAAATATTCACAAATTACGTACGTGCCGGTATTAGCCCAACCAATTACGTAAAGAGTAATATTATATACCACGATAATATATCACTACTATTTTACTATGTTGACATAGCATTGCTAATTCACCCTTAAACGAGCCCTTGTTAAAAGAAAAATAAAAAAGAAAAATTCAACGGTGAATTGGCAATGCCATGTTAATATAGTGGATTAGTGGTGAGATAGTAGTGTTGTTTAAAAATTCAACGGTGGATTGGCAATGTCATGTTAGTATAGTGGACTAGTAGTGGGATAGTAGTGTTGTTTACTCTCAAGTAAAAGCATGCCTTAAATGAGGAATGTTGAATACTACACCACTATCTCACTACGTTGACATGACATTGTTAATTCATCGTTGAATTTTTTTTTTTCTTTTAACAATGGATAATTTAAAGGTGAATTGACAGTGTCACGTCAACATAGTGAAATAATAGTATGGTATGTAATATTACTCACCTTAAATACTCTTAACATTTTCTGTCCGCTCAAGGATTAAACAAGTGCGTGCAAAGTTAAACCAAAAGGTCATTTGGTTCAATTTATGTTCGATAATTCTTAGTACTTGATTGGGTTATTGTTTTTTTGAAGTTCATATTGTTACTTTAAAGTTTGTGAGTCATGTTTTGGTCCCTCATGATGATCGGTCTGCCCGCCCTTACGAACTACTTAGCAAACTTTACAAGTCCTTATTGTATATGCCATGCTATCAAGACAACTAAATTGTGGCGTTAAATTATCATTTATTTTAAAGTCGGACAGAAATTTTCTACAAATCAGTTTGTTAAAAAATTTTACAAATCGACATTTAAAAGTGGCATGTATTCTTAGCATATGAAAAGCGCATGCTTTAATAGCATATGCTTCTCGTATACTCTTTTAATAGCATTAATAAGAAAACATGTAATTCTCACATACTTAAAAGATGTACACATGTCACTTTTAAAAGCTGATTTGTAAGAATTTCTTACAAACTGGTTTGTATGAAATTTATGTCCTTCAAAATTTAAGTTGATAGAAAATATTAAATTAATATTTTTAATAATTCTTTTTACTTGTCAAATCGGACAACAAATACACTATTTCAATTAAAATAGAATTTCACATGATATTATAAATGAATTCTTGAATTTGAACATTAATTCTACTGTTTATCCTCCATTCCAATTAAAATAGTTCACACCTTGTTTGGTCATGCACGAAAAAAGAATTGATAAAGTATGAAGCCAACTTAAGATTGATTTGGGGATCAGAGATTGCAAATAATTGCAAGTCTAATTATGACCATACATAGAGACACAAGTAACGTGAAGATCTTCAATTGCAAGTTCTTTAATTATTTCTTAATATATTTACATTTTTTCAGCAAAAAAAAAAATGAAATAAACAAAAGTCATAGCACGTTATTAGCCATTAGGCCCAAGGGGAAAGAAAATCACAGAAAAAGATACAACAATCAGGCATTAACAACCCCCTTCACCCCCGACACCTTCTTTCTTGTCTCCCAATACAACCCCACCGCACGAAAAACCCACCATCTTTTGCCCCCAAAAAAATTAATAAAAAAGTTAAGAGTTCAGGAAGAAAACAAAAAAAAAAGAAAAAAGAATTGTAATCATAAAACATAAATAATCAAACTAACCCCAAATCCCCCAAAACATTACAAAAAAAAAAAAAAGAAAAAAGAAAAAACGAGATGTTTTTTTATAGAAGCAGTACTCCACGTCTCCGATCCCAGAAAGCTTGTCAGGGGCCCCACAAAAGCATACAAGTGGGAACATGTCACGTGAAACCACAGCCTCTATGATCAGTTGAGAAGGTGCTCCTTGTCCGTACATCGCAAGGGATGATGATGATGATGATGATCAGAGGTTGGCTGTTGCTGTGGCTGTGGCTGTGGTTGTGGTTGTGATGGTGCATTATTTTGGTTGCTCATCTTCTTGAGATTTTGTTGGTGATAGATTTGCCTTAATCTCTCTATTTCCTTCTTTAATGCTTCTTGATGTGCTGAAATTATATGTACATACGGCAAAATTAAATTTCATCATCAATATTATTGCATATATAATTAATGGAATTTAAATATAATGAAAAATTTAGTTGTTAATTAATTAATTACCATCTTTGAAGAGTTTATCTTGAGCCAAAGCAGCGATGCGTTGCTTGAGAGCGCCATTATCAACATTAAGAATCAACCTTTGATGGTCCAAGAATGCAACCCTTGGTGACAATGCTGATACTTCCGTCTTCATTTTGCATTACAAATTCAAAATAAATCAGAAAACAAAAATATATATGAAATAATTATATTAATGACAGGTTAATTACGTACTTGTAATGACGTCACACTCCGTTCAAGCTCCGAAATATACTGCAGCTTCCTCACTCTTGACCTTTGCGCCGATTGCCTGTTTGCCAAAATTCTAATACAAAAAAAAATCCAAGAATTATTTGGTTTCCAAACTTGTTTTAGGGTATAGATCCGTTGTGTTAATGAAGAAGGAAGAAAGATTTAATTTATATTTTACGACGAGGTCTAATATTCAAGATCAATAAATTCTAAATAAAAAATTAAAAATTGGAGTTTTGGGTTTTGTTATACGTGGGTTGTCAATGTGGGTACCTTTTAACCCTCTTAGGATCGACGGGGGAGTCGCCGGAGGGGGTGGTTGAGGGCGGAGGCGCATGTGGGTCAGGGTTGCATGAGCTTTCCACTTCTCCTGGTTCATTTTTGGGCTGATGGTCTAGACCAGCCATTATTGGCTTATTCTCATCGTCAATGCTGTTGTGGTCGGACGGCGTGGAAGGGTTGGAAGACGACACCGTGGGAGGCGGAAGGACGGCGGAGACGTCGTCGGAGAACATTGACATGAGCTGCTCGTCGTCCAATCGGTCGAAGGCGTTGGTCCCATGCATCATCGCTGTGGTGGAGTTACGGCATTCGTCGATGAAGGCCGGAGCCTCGAGGAAGGCGACGGAGTCGCTCATGGACCGCCTATGGGCGCCGCGCCTGGCGGATGAGAAGTCGAGAAACTCATCCACCCAGGAGGGTTGTTGTTGTTGGGCGATGGCGGTTGCAGCTGCACTGTTTGTAGTATTGTTGTTGGTGGTGGAAATGAAGTTTGCCATAATTGGCATTCTTTGGTAGGAAGAATGCCAATTTTGAGTCATGCTTGGCACCTTGGGTGGTAATTGTGCCATATCATATGACAGTATGACACCCCCAAAAAAAAAAAAAAAAAAAAACAAAAAAGAAAAAAAAAAAAGATAGCGAAAAATGTGTGATAGAGATTAATTTAAGACCAACGAAAAGAGAGATCTTGGAGTCTCCAAAAACAGAAACAGTAGTTGGGAGAAATTGAAGGGTTTCAGAGGGATTAGAGGGGAAACAAAAACAGCTGCATTACAATCACAGCAGTTGTTCTTCTGTGTTTTTTTAAGGCCCAGGAGTTTGGGAGGGGGGGAGGGGGAAGGGGGGTCACATGGGAGGGGATTAGAGACAGCTAGCAACAGCTGGGGGAAAGGAAGGGGGGGGACTCAACGGTTTCACTGGAAAGTCGTCAGTGTAGTTTAATAACTGGCGGAATCAGCCACCACGTGCCGATGTGACCCCTCTCCTTGGCATCCACCACCTTAATACTATATTAATCTAATCACCACTCCACCAATCTACAATATTGGTATATATATTTATATGTGGTGTTATATTTTATATACATAAGATTTTCCTATGTATGCATGTCTCACATTGGTGTTTCTCTATGCACAAGCGGTGATCAGCCCCATGGCCCCCACTTTTTCTTGTTACCAAAGCTTCGTGTCACAAATCTCTTATTGATTGATTTCTAATCATCAGAATTTTAGGTTTGGTTTGGTTTTAGATTTTATCATAACTTAGGTCATGCGCAGTTGTTGTGCTTTCAATGCTGCCAATTGTTAGTCACCCTTCACCCGAACGTCTTAAGATTAGGTTTGTGCGGTATTGATTTTCTATTTAGCAACGATGTGATTATTTTAAAGTTTTTATAAATATAGTATTAAACTATTAATACAGTTAACTGCACCACCTAAATCCAGTTAAATGATCTTATTGTGGGTTCAACAACAGAAAAAAATGAGATCTAATTAGGAATGGGTGGTATCAAGTTTTTTTTTTTTTTTTTGGAAGGTTGGATTAACGTGCTCATTTCCCAAAAGAAAAAGAAAGGAATATGGAATAGGTCAATAGGTCATGATCAATTGCATTGGAATAATATGACAACATGATGTGGAAGGGTTACATGGGATGAAATCTTATTTGGAAATATATATATATATATATATAGATTTAGCATATGGTGGGAAGGAAGATGTAGGAGTTAGGGTTAGGGTTAGGGTTAGGGAGGATGAGCTGTGAAAGAAAGGGGGGCTTTGCAAGACTTAAGAATCATTTCCTCCTCCCTCCCCATGTGAACTGTTTGTAATTGTAAGAGCCCACCTTTCCTTGCTTTGTCTCCAAATCAGACTCACATGGCAGGATTTGTGACCCCCTTCTCTCTCTCTCTCTTCCATCATCTCATGTCGGAATTTTATTAATTGGGAAGTACTTAGGAGACACTAATAATGATTAATGGAAAAAGGTTTGAATGCATGTTAAGTACGTCTCTTTTGCCAAAAAATAATCACCTGATTCCCCTGTCTCTATCATCTTCATGATTTCCTTTGGGCACGATTTTCCTTGTTTTACACATATTAAATCAATTAGATTAAGCAGATAATCACAAATTAAGGACTACTAATTACTATTAAAGATTTAAAAAACAAAAAAAAACAAATAAAATTGATTCGTCAATGCCAAAAAAAGTCATAAGTTTCGACAGTTGTGATGCAACTAAGGCCATGTTATCATAACCTTTTTATCTACAAAGAATATTATATAAATTGGAAAACCAAGTAATAATTAAAAAAAAAATCTTTTGCATGTGCTTTCCATTAGTAGCTCACAAGTGAATTTACCAATTTCTCTTTAATTTATGGATCCCCAAAAATTCTCAAGTACCGTACAGGATAGGGGAGAGGGGGAGGGGAAGGACTGTTGTGAACTGAATGCAAAGGCAGCATTATTGCACGTGGAAGGGGCAAAGAAGACCCTACATGTTTTTTTTTTTTAATTTATTTTAATCAGATTAATAATAAAAGGTGCAAAAAGGGGACGCGTAAACACATTAATAAAGAAAGAAAAGGTGGGTGGTGGTCACATTGCAGAGTTCCATCAATTTGTACCAACTACACTATATTTAGCTTTCTTTTTTGTGTATATTTTCTTTTTTCCATTGTATATATATTATCTAAAATGCAAAGCACATAATCATGTTCTTTAAGCCATGTTCTTCTGCTGTTAACCTTTTCTTTATCAAACCTCCAAGAATTTTAGAGGGTACTTTTTATTTTTTTTGTTTGATAAAAAATATTTTTTTTTGATGTAATATAAATGTGAAAATAATTTTAAATATTTTGTATTTTGAGTTATTTGTTAATGTTTTTATTTATTAAAAACTTAATCCAATGCTTTTAATTGAAAAGAAAAAAAAAAGCATAGAGGAAAACATAGGAGAGTTTTTAATGGACTTTGACTGGTACTTAGTTTTAACTTTTCAATTATTATTGCCTTATTGGACAATTATTTTATGGTTTCTCATTATTTTCTTCTCCCAATTTTTATTTTGCCTATTACTTTATATTTTTTTAAAAATTAGCTACAAATTGATTTATAGCTAATTCTTACAAACTAATCTATAATTAATTTTTTGTCATTTAATTAATCATTATTAAAAAGATTGATACCGCAGAAACTCGTTCAATAAATTTATAATATAACATATTGAAATACTACTTAACCTAAAAATATAAGCCTATAAATTTATATTCAATATATTTTCGATGCAAGATTTAATTAATCTTTTTACACTCACAGGTATATACTCGATGATCATTTATTTTGTTGAAAAATTTTGTTCTCCCCGTTTTGTTTTTCATAATACTTATATTTCTAAAAGGTCTTATTTAATTAAGTAAGGATTTTTTTTTTTTGGGAAATAATATATTTGGCCTCATTTAAAACGTTAAAAAGAATGTCAAGATCACACAACCAGTTTTTCCCCCAATTCTATCTGCGTGCACTCCAAGGCAATTGAACACCAAAAAATATCTGAAAGAGCTTGGTAGCATTCATTTACTTTTTTATTTATTTCTTATTGAATAGCTTCTTCTTTTTCTTTTTCTTTTTTCTTTTTTTTTTCTATTCAATAAAGGGGACGGAAAAAGGGAAAATATTTCTTATTGAATAGCTTATGATCAAACAGAAGTACAGGGTATTTTCGTAAAATCAAAATCGACCCCTGGCAGGTGCCAAAAAAGTAAAAGCCTGAAAATTCCAGAGATTATGCCAAAATTTTGCTTTAAAAAGGAAGATATTGTATTATAAATTAATAATATTCTAGCTCTATATACATTAAAGAGGAAAATTGAGAGTTGCATGAAAAAAGCCGAAAAACAATTTCATAACTACAAAAACGGTCTGGTCAAACAAGAAACTCACAAAAATAGACAAGAAACAAGTTAGGCAGTGTTCCACAAAAAAGGTGTATTGCTCCATCCACGCAATCATTGCTATTTCCCCTATGCTCGTTCTAATTTGTTTCTCGGCAGAGTTTTTTTTAAAAAAATTGGGTCGGATAAATTAAATTTATAAAAATGTCATATATTTTATGTGCATGTGAAAAATACATTTTTTTTTTTGATAAAAATTTGTTTCAACTTTGTCCTTCCTAATAAAAAAGCGTGTTTATTTCACATACAAAATGATACATGACATTATTATATAGATTGAGTTAAAGGAACTTTTTTCAACTTAATTTTTTAAAAAAAAAAAAATTAAATTAAAAAAACTGTCCAAAATGTTATTTGAGGAGCATTTCACGCAAAAATGAAATATATATCTATAATGGTCTCATAATATAAGGAGGGTTTTTTAAAATTATAGCGTAGTCGGAGTTGTTTTTGGACAAGTAATGATAAATGTCACTCCCCTATCATCTTTGTATGTATTCAAAATTGATGTAATTTTTAAAATTACTATTAAATTTTTAATAAATTATCATTAAATTTTGATTAAATTGTAATTTAAAAAGTACATTAATTTTATATATATATATATATATGAAAATAACTTGCATGATTACTCTTTTTGACTGGCTTATATAGCCAAGAAAAATTGGGAAAGTGAGGTACCAAATCTAGAATTTTATGGGGGTGTTTTTTTCGAGCTCCCAGACCGACTCAAGCTTTCCTCGCTATCCACAACTAAGAACTCTAGCCCATCTTACCAATTAAATCACTAGAATTAAAACTAAGAGTAATTATAGATATCAGCTTGATTGAATAAATAGTCATTCAGTTCAGGTCTTTTTTTATATTTTTGTAGGCCTTATTATTAAAAAAAATAATTTTTTTTTTTTTAATCTCATACAGCCTAAGCTAAATTACTATTCATTCAGCTCAAATTAAAGTATATCATTGCTCTAAATATTGTCACCTTTCTTTTTCTTTTTCTTTTTTAATTCTAATTGTACACCTTATATTCTGATTCCAAATTCTGGGTAGGCTGTAAATCATGAGAACGCCGAACTAAGATTTTTTATGTGTGGAAGGGTCGACCTATTTAAATAAATAAGTACATAGATATGTAGTTTTTCTGTACGAGTGCGTGGGTGTTTATATAAAATAAAAATAGTTTTAGTTTTGAATTTAATTTTATAGTAAGTCGTAAGTCATAATTGGTGGTAAGGAAAGAAAATTCTCCCTCCTCAGTCCTCACATGCTATATGATGACGAGGTAAATGAAAGTTTCAAGAAAAAAAAAAAAAGGAGGAAAAAAAGAAAGCAAAGAGCATGTGATGAGGCGGATTAATTGGTAAGACAGTATTTCCTTCTTCGATGCTCGGTTGTTGTCCAAAAAAGCAAAAAAAAAACAAAAAACTGATAAGACAGCATGATTCCGAGCCCTAGACCCCTAGAACTTACTAAAGTTATCATTTACTTTTATTTTTTCCCTCTCATATTTCGGAGCAAATGGATTAGGCAGCTAGGATGCATGAGTTTAAGAGGGGACGAGTTAGTTAGTTACGTAATCAATATGTTTTTGAAATAGGTGCGCTAGGGCATGGTGGAAAATTTTAGTATACTAGTTATGATGTTTTAACTCAAACTTAAATTTCAGTTATGTCGGCCTTACTTGTTAGATTTATATTCTATTTTATTATGTCTCTTTTTAGGGTTTATTCTATAGCTTAGTTGTTCTAAGGTTTCTTGTTCACAATTCCTAAGTTCTCTATTTATAACGACTGTTATAATATTGTTAGATACAATTAAATATACAAGATGTAAATTATACGTTTTTTTTTCGCTTCCACTTCTGCTTTCGCTCTCTCTTTATTTTTTTTTTTATTATTCTTAAATATATTTAACATGATATCAGAGCTACTTTTTTGTGACTTTCAACGTCCTTGATGTTTTTCAGGCGTCCTTTGCATGCTCTATGACTGTCTCATAATTTCAATTGTCCACACGCTATCTCACGCCTTTAAAGGTGCTATTAGTGCCTTCTCCACCTTCACAGCAGCCCAATTTGGATAAATAATCCCAGAATCAAGCTTGCGAGGTACATATTTATCGATTTATAGAAGGTACGCTGTCAACATCCACTCTACGTGCCACCCAAGTATTCTGCTCGTGCAACCATGCACCACCAAGATTGGCCAATTGCCTCCATAGCCATGCCAATCGAAAGATCAGACACCAACGAGTCTATCTCTGTCGAGAACAGCCTCAACAGAGCTCTCACATGCGGCTTCTATGTTCTACTGCTCTCTTCCACGTGCCAGCAACAATCTCCATGCGTAATTCAAGTGCACATGTCTTTCACACGCACCTGCTACGTGCTCCAACAGATCCATCGATCCCATCCGTTACACGGGCCCAGGCCAAATAGGCAAGCCCATCAACCTAGACCACTAGATTAGACCCACTTCACATCAAATCGGGCCCAATCCATTTCAATAGCCCAAAACCGTCTCCACTCAAGCAGGCCAATCAGGTCGGTTTGTACTTGGCTCAATCGACCAAGCCAGCAGGCCCAATTTCCAAATCCAAGTTCAACCTGATTCATTGATCCAACTGCCCAAGCCAACCATCAACCCGATCCAATATCATTCCAGTTATCGGATCCACAGCACAACCCGATTCACAAGTTCGGGCCATACCGACCCATTCAATAGTCCACAGGTTCAAGCAAGACAAGCCCATCCAACCAACCCAACATGTTCAACCGAACTTAGTCCAGTTCGGTCCAATGGGTTTCACGACCCGGATCGACCTAATCACCAGTCCACGACCCACAAAAGGGTCTCGAGTCGGCTTCGACCTACTTAGCCCGACCATCAACCTGTCTTAGCCAATCAAGCCAGCCGAGTCAATGTATCAACCCGATCAAAGTATCGATTCATTCAGTTTTCAAGTCCTTCAATCACGATTCAACCTAGTTCATGCAATTTCCAATCCAATTTATCAAGGATCAAGCAATTTTCAGTGCGGTTCTTCCCGGTTCTAGCCACTTTGCCCCAGTTCTATCTGATCCACATCATTCTTAGTTCAGTTCAGGACTTTTTCAGCACAATTCAACCCGGTTCAGGCCATTTTTCAGCAAGCACTTTTAGGTCAAACCAATCAATTCAACCGGTCCATGGGTTTCGGGCCAAACCGGCCCATCAGTCATCAACATCCATTCAACAGACAGGCTCCTTCAACCGACCCACTCATAAAAGGCCTAGCAACCGTTCTAGGGTTTCTTGTTCACCACTCCTAAGTTCTCTATTTGTAGCGACTATTGTAATATTGTTAGATACAATTAAATATACAAGATGAAGCCCATAAATCTCTGTCCGCTTCCGCTCACTCTCTTCTCTTTCTCTTTTATTATTCTTCAATATATTTAACATGTTTTGGAACACATGTCAACTTTTGATGGGTTAGAGTTCCTCCAAACTAGTTTAAAAGAAATTTATGTCCTAAAAGAATTGTAGATCTGTTGCATGAGGCCCAAAAAGGGGGAAGCACGTGCCGAACCAAGGGCAGCACATGCCAAGCCAAGGGCAGCACGTGGGTTACACTCGTGATGAACAGTGTCTCACTTGAAAGTAACGAATCTCTCAAGGGAGGGGAGAGGTGAGAGCTTCTCTCTCTAAATATACTGAGAAGTAAGAAGTAGGATTTTTTTTCCTTGATTTTGTAGAGAGCTTTAGAAGAATTCTTAAATACTGAAAGTCCTTGAATTGCCTACTTCTTGCCTTAAAACAAAGAGTAAAATACATTCGAACTTTCCATCATCTTCAAGACCCAAATCGAGGGTTAATTGCTCAAAATATATAAAACATTTACAAATAATTGATACGAAAAATTGGTTTTAGGATATGTATAAATGATTGATATGATAATTTGGTGCTTAGAAAAAACCTGTTTGTCTAATGATATTCCCATGAAATGCCAGTTTTAGCTTTGCAATCCCAGCTTTATCTAGTTCCATCGTTTTTTAAACTGATCCTACAAAAGGCTTATGCCAAGTGCATCTACGACAATCAAAGATCCTATTGGTACAGGAACCTCGTCCGTCTTGCCTAGGCTTGGACAATCCACAAGATCCAGAAAGTAGTATTTTGACTCACCCTAAACCCTAATCCATATTTATCCGTTCCGCTGCGTTGTCTGTTCACCTATATACCAGGTTGCCCGAGCCGACTTAGGGCCTGTTTGGGATTGCGTTAAGAAATAGAGCTTTTAATGTCAAAAAGAGCTTTTTGGCAAAAGCTTCATTTTTAAGCTTTTTCCAAAAGTGCGTTTGAACCATTTTTAGAATAAAAAGTCAAAGAAGTACTTTTGGAATTTTTTACCAAACATGCCAACTTTTTGTTTGACACAGCTTTTTAGGTACTAAAAGTACTTTTTAAGCTCTCTAACGCAATCCCAAACAGGCTCTTAGTGAAATAGACTTGATTTTGTGCGTGCAACAGACTTGCTAGAACCCATTTCCTCAATTCTCACCAACATCATCTAATAATACGAGATACGAACTACGAAGAAAGGAAATTCTAGTTTCTTTACCAAGAAGCTCAACAATAATGACATCCAGAAGACTCATAACGAAATTAGATAAGATGTCTGCATTTCAAACAAGCATATAAGAGTGATTTCATGAAATAGAGTGAGGGAAAGAAAAAGAAGAGCCATGGTAGTGCAGATAACTCCCAACTCCTATGCAAAAGTAAATCGTCGCAAATCACAAAGAGAAGTCCAGAGTTTAACTGATAAGGCAGGGTCATCAAGCATGTGAGTAGGTAAAAATCCAATTACATTAATTTATATGCCAATCCATACATGGTTTATACACTCATATTTTTATACATATGACAAACAACCATTCCTATATTTACTCATTCCTTCATACTTTCTATAATGTTTTCATTGAATTATGTACATGCTGTAGGGACATATCTTTGCTTCCAGTCTGATAATGTCCATTCTGTATATCATCCATGATAGGGCTCCAATTTTAGTCCTCATCATGTCCATTCCTAATATTTATGTCTTTATCATTTGTTTCTTCACGTCTAAAATGGGATTTCAGTCCAATCCAACACTGGTAATAATCAGGATCCATGAAGGGGGACTCAAGAGCCCACGGGCAAATGCGGGGCATTAAAAACGATTCAAACATAAAAGCCATGGTATCAGTTATTCTATGTGGCGCTGCCTCATTTCCACGTGAAATGGTTGCCTGTGTATCCAAAAGAGGGATGTGATTAATTCATTGACCATTAAAGGAGCTTCGTAAGAGTTAACCAAAAGTTTGAATTGTCCAACTGTCAGATCCACTAAATGTTTCAAATCTGGGACAGATGTGCCATAAATGAAATGAAAACAGAGAGAGAGACAGAGAGGCTATAATCTTTTTCTTTGGGTTGATTATTAGATGTATACCTCATAGGTCTTGGTATCAGGGCCATGGGGAGTCATGCAGCTATGAAGACTAGCACCACCTGGGAGGAACCCATCAGCTTTTGCCTGAAAACAAAATTATGTAAAAATTATAACATACATATGACAGAACAAAGGTGGTTTAATATTTCCCCTTCCTTAGGATAAAACAGACAAATTATAGTGCACGGGTAGACCTCAGATACCCGCCAATACATATACTACATATGTACCAATAGTTTGGGCCATAGAACTGGACAAACATGTTGATTTCCCATCAGTTAGCCTGGCATACTCAATTTAAAATGAATTACCATCATAGTGTGGTTCTAAAATTTGATGGTTTACATAAACATCTTCCTGATATTAATAGCAACTATGCATTTGGAACCACACTATGATGGTAATTCATTTTAAATTTCAATAGCATGGGGAAAGAAGCTTGAATTCTAATTATTATGCAGCCAGTCTCTTTCTCCATTCATGTGAGGAGTTTTCTTTATTTTTATGTTTCTCCTCTCACTCAATGTTCAATTCCAAATATTGCTTTTTTCACCCCTTATAACAATAAAATTATGTTGAGATGAGCAGTTGAAAATTTGAAATCAAGCTTTTCACCTCATAGCCACCATGAATGAGGCCCATATATTCAGTCATACAATTGCGATGGTAATATGGAGGCCGGAATGTATGCTCAGCAACCAACCATCGGGGAGGGAAAATGACAAAATCAAGAAGTGCCACACCAGGTTTTTCAGTTGGTGCTGTTAATACTGCATTATAGTTGCAAAATACCACTTAAGATAACTAAACAGAAGTTGTTACTGAACAGCAAAAAAGTTAATACCCAAAAAAACAAAGCAAGGTGGCACATTAAGCATACCTGTATTTATTGATGGATCACTATGATCAAATAAAACGGTATTGTAAGGGCAGAACTTACTCAGATCATACTGCAAGTAAATAAGATTTTACTCCAAATCAGGTCCACAGAGATAATCATAATCATACTTAAAAGTAATTTTTACATTAGACGTCTTATCAACAACAAAACACAGTAAAAAAGAGCTGCCTGTTCTCTTTATTTCATATGTGCAAAAACAATTAATTCTTTAGCAGCAACACCCACCTTATATGGAACATAATTACCATGCCAAGCAACTACATTGAAGGGAGAGAAATCTTGTCTCGCAGTAAACAATTCGCCACCAAACTTTTGTACTATAGTGTAGCCTGGACAGGAACTCTCTTCAAACCAGGCCTTAGGAACAAGAAAATCCCTTGCAGCAGCAAGACCATTAGCACCTACATGTAATCAAAATATTTTTCTCACTATGTTGGGAGTACCTACACCTGATGAAATTGCTCTACTTAGTAATTTATGTCCTATACTCAGAACAAAAAAGATATCAGAGTTTGTCCATCACTCTGCCCACAGCTAAACAAGAGATTAAGTACCTATAGGTCCAAGATCAGGAAGTTGAAAATGGGCACCGAAAACCTCAGCAACATAACCACGTGATGGGCCATCAGGTAGATTAACAGCAAAACGAAATCCTTGAGGTAAAACAGCAATTTCACCAGGGGAAACTTGCAATCTTCCACATTCAGTAGTGATCCATAGCCCTACACAACCAAAATAGTAAATAAGAAAGAAAACTTTTACTGATTCAGTTCTAAAACATAAGACATGCACAAGTCTTATTCCCAATCTTTAGTGAAAGATGGCTTTCTAACAGGGTAGCAGGGAAAATTTTTATCCAACAGAAGACTGATCCCATATTTAGAACCCAAAGAAACAATCCATGTTAAAGAAAAACAACACCAGAAATCAACTATGAAAAGGATAGTGACAATTACTTACTTCCTTCCTGTGGGACTATCAAGAAGTCACCATCAGCATTGCAAAAGGCGCAGTTATCCATTGACTTGTTGGCCGTGTACCTACACATTGAATTCCACTGTTATCAAGGAGCACATATGACCTTCATTCTTGACCAATAGTTGCATTAAATCTGCTCTTAACGGAAAGAAAGAAGGTTTAGCATCTAGAGATCCAGTAATCTCCTTCAAAAATATTTCTTCTGAAAAAACATCAAAATTTTGAAAATGAAGGCAACACAAAATTATATCAAAGAAAAAGATAAACTGCTTGTAAGCATTTCTTACATCACAACAGGGCATTAAATAAAATATAGCATTTACAATCACACATTGAACTAGTGAACCAGTTATTAGTTGCCACTGAGTATACATGTACAAAACTACAAATGCATTAAAATGAAAAAGTTCTGGGTGATACAGGCATAACTTCGCTAGATCGCAGTAAACTAACCAGTCGCACATTGAAAGAAGTATCTCATTTTGTATAGCTTTAAATTACGACATGAATTCAAGTTAATGACTGTGGCAGGTCCTCTGACATTAAATCCATCGAAAGCCAGCTGTTTGATAGCTGGAAAAATAAAATTAAAAAACAAAGAAAGCTTAGAATCATGAAAAATCTTGTAAAATTTGAAGTATAAATTTCTACTATTATTATTTCTTAGCAATCAAACACAACTCAGAGTACAATACTAGATTCTTTTCTTTTTTTGTTCTCTCTCTCTCTCTCTCTCTCTCTCTCTCTCTCTCTCTCTCTCTTTCTCTCTCTCTCTTTACAAAAGGAAAATTCATAATTTAGTTTTAAAACTTGGTCTTCATTAAAGATCAATGTTCACTAATTACTAAAAAGGAAATACTTATACTTTTCAATTGTTTCCACAGCACTAATAGGTTGATTACCCAAATTGAAGAGGTGGTTGTCATACTAGATTTCTCCTAATCCTCACTTCACTATCCAAAAATACAACATTATCAATTACAAAAAGTATATCGAATAAAACAAAATTCTGCCATAGTGAGAAGGATTGCAAGCATAAAATAGACAATTACATGTGAATAGCAAATCCATGCCGCAGGAATGAGCTGCCAGCCCCACATACGGTGTATAACCCATCAATAAAATCTGTTGGTGAATGCGGAATATCTGCAGGCTTCCATCGAAGTTGAGTTGGCGTGGTTGAACTGTTGGACTGGTTAAATTCACTCACGAGCTTCCTATGACCTGGGACACGAGGTTTAAATGGTTCGTGTGTAACTGATGGTTTGATCCGATATACCCAACTGTCAAAAAGGGCAAAGAACGTATATCAACAACAGAACTACAACAACTACATAACCTAACTTGAATCATATAAGATAGAGCTACAAATACAGGGGAAAAAAAAAACAATTAGAACAAACTTATAAATTATGAAAAATAAAATTTTAACAATGTAAAGTCGGGAAATAAATTCCAAAGACTGATTTGATGGAAAGAGGAACTGAGAAGCGGCTTGATTGCAATGATTTTAACATATAAAATGAATAGCAAAGAATTCACGTAGCCATCTCCAATAATAAGTTTCGGAAAGCTTTGCTGAGTTTTATCGATCCTTGATTAAATTTATTCTTGATCAGCACCGGTAATTCACATTCAAACAAGTCAATCAAAATATCTAAATGGCAAGCGATATATTCATTCATTAGAAAAAGTAAAAATTGCTCTCTCAAAATGAAGTTCAATCGAACTTAAAAACCATTCACTTACAAAAAAAAACCTAAAAACTCAATTCGTACAAAGGAAAAGCTATCAGAAACCTCACATATCATTTCATTAAATTCAGCAACACTTCAGTTTTAGAAAGAAAACGTCGAAATCATGAACAATCACTATGTCCAAGTAAACACACAATCTATCCAACAAAAGAAAAATAAAACTAGCAGTAGAGAGCTTTCTATGAGAGGAAAGGGCTGAATTCGGGACCTGCGAAGGTTGAGCTTGCGAGGGGCGGTGAAGGAGGTGCCGGAGATCTGCTCGGCGTAGAGGCCGTAGGGACAGACGAGCGGGCTATTCTGGCCCTGCGGCAGAGCTCCGGGGATCGCCTCCGACGCCATGTGGTTGCCGAACCCCGATTCGTACTCCAGCTCCGCGGGGAAATCGGGGCCCTCGCCTTTGCTGACCGTTTTGCTCTCCGTCTCCATTTTGACTATTCATGCACAACGCAGACAAATGAAATGATAGGAGATATGTCCTACTGTCCTATAATCTCTTAAATAAAGATTAGACGGATAACCGTGATGACGTGGCGATATTGTCCGTTACCGACACCATCATATAGAAAAAAATAGTAATGCTATGTAAACATTGAGTCCCGATTAACATCAGCCTGGGCTGATGTTTACAATTACCGATACACATTTATCATTGTGACATTTCTTTTTCTTTTTCTTTTTCGTTTTTTTGCAAAGACTAAATTAAATATATTAATATTATAAAATAATCGTAAAATAAAAATATAATTTTTAGTTGTATTCTTAAAAACAAAAAAGTATAAATTTATCTAACATGTAAAAAAAAAAATTCAGTAGCCAAATCGGAAAAGTATTGCTTGATTGGCAAGGGCGTAGCTAGCCTTTTGAGTTTTTTGGGTGTCAAATTGAAAAAAAAAAATTTGGAGAGTCAAAATTAAAATTTTAAGGGTATATTTTAAAAAAATTAAAATATTTTAAGGCAAAATTGAAAAAAAAAATTAATTGAAGGGGTCAAAATTAAATTTTTAAGGGTATATTTGTAAAAAATTAAAACAATTTGAGGCAAAATTAAAAAAAAAAACATTTGACGGTTAAAATTAAATTTTTATGAGCTTAAAAAAATTAAAAAAAAATTAAAAAACATTAAAAAAATTTAAGGGTGTCACATACCCCAAAAGATTCAAAGTGAGTGTGACTCCGCCCCTCCTGATTGGGTTTACAGGTAATAACTTCTAAAAATGATTCTTTTCCCATTCATGATTGTCTTCTCATACAACTTTTATAACTTCATTATTAAATTTATAAGAGGCACCATAAAGTTGGACATTGAGAATGTCTCAATAACTTCGGACTTACCATGTTGTTTGAAACTTTTGGACCCGCTTATCCAGGAAAAACAAAAAAAAAATTGGAATCATTGTCTCTGATGAATAAAATAAAAAGTAAAAAATAAATAAAAAGAAGAAGAAAGAAAGAAAGAACCTTATGGACCACTATTGCTTTAAATAATGATAAGCATGCATGATGTAGCTCAGAGCCTCAGAAAAAAATAGTAATGCACGAATCATGATGTAGGGGACACTTGTAGGCTGTAGCTCGTCCCACGACCCATAAATATCTCTACCTTTTGCTTTAACAAATTATATAAAAAATTACAAAAAAAAAAAAAACAAATTATATAAAACACTTCTCGCTTTATATATATACTAGTTGAGAGGCACGTGCTTGATTCATGTGTTTCATAATAATAGATGTAGTTTGTATGTGACATTTAAGTTTAAAATCTCAATACCCTATGTAACAAGTATTTTACAACATAAAGTTAACTCATCAATGCTTTCACAAACACATTTAAATTCTTAATAATTCAATAGCATAGCATCACAAAAGTTAGTAGATATGATGTACAACAAAACTAACTTCGAGTAAAAGTTCAACTTGTATACCTTCCAATTTATATCTCAAAGTTGCAAATTTTCCCAGGTGCCTAATTTCGTGCTAAACATCCTAATTTTTTTTTTTTAGTACTTGGTCATGTGGAAGTATATTGGACCTTTGACAGATGACCTAGACAAAAAAAAAAAAAAAAATTGTGTTCCACTTGAAAAACTATTTTTCATTGCATCAAGTCGAAGAACAACTATGTAATGATAAAGATCCCTATACACATCTTTGTACATGCAACATCATAAGTGTAAATCCATTTATCCAAAATTTCCCATTCTTTCATGTACATCTTACATAAAGTAAATCAACCAACCGTATCTACTGGGCCATTGACTATTTTACATAAGCCCCCAAATATAGTTAGTGAAGACATGAGCTTCCTTTTGTTCCAAGATAGTTAGCTTCTCTTCAACAATCAGCAACAACACCTACTCTGATAATTACAATTTCACAATTGGTGAACCTGTAGGTCATAAATATTTGAGGCTATGATAGGTGAAATGATCCTTGCCCTTTTGTTATGACATATAAGTGGTAAGATACATACCAAGAATCATTATCTCCACATAGTAAACACTCTAATTTCTCTTCAGTAAAAATCTAAAGATATTCAATGGGGAAAACCAAAAAACCCAAATACAAAAGCATTCACAAAATGGATTATCATATTGGCCATAAAACATGAATAAAAAAATTCTATTTGAAAATATTATTGGAAGTGGTAAATTCAACCCAACTAAAAAGGGGACCAAGAAAAAAACTTTAAAATGATAGTCTCAATGGCCAAAATGAAACCAAAAAATTGAAGAGAGATTAGCTGATAAACAACCCAAAGATATTAAGTGCACATACTGATATATATAAGCTGCAAGTATTTATGTTGTCAATATCAGTTGACGATAAGCACCACAATGACAAAGCAAAATGTTTCAACTCGATTCCTAGCTTGAAGTTGCTAACTCAGGTTTCAGGGCACTGATTCTGCTATAAGACAAGGAGCAAAAATGAAGAGCTCCGGCAACCTCCAAAACAACCAACCCCCCTCCCCTTACGTTTCTTCTCTTTTCACCTCCAAAACAACCAACCCCCCAGCTCCGGCACTGATTTTAAATTTTAAACTTAATTTACAAAGAAAGATGTAAGTACATCATTTTCTCACATTGTAATAAGACAAACTACAAACTACCAATGAACATGAGATATATTTGAATTGAGGAAAGCCATGAAGCCACATCATTGATCTCACCCTGAGGGGTGAATAAAAGTGTAGTGTAGAGATTGACCCATAAATGTAGAACTTATTTACTATTAAAAGATGACACCAAACTCGATTACTTGCCCCCAAAGGGATTGATTGAAACTAAGATTAAAAAAAAATTACTATTACAAAATTTCATTCAAGTACATAGGGACAATCAATAATGGAGAAAGACTTGCCTTGTTCTCATTTTTAGAATAAGCCATTTGTACCGCACAGTAGAATTTGGATTTGAAATCATCTCGCTCTTGGCAATGCCATAAACTGTGCGCCAACAAATCGCACCAATCTTTCTTCTTTTCGTAATAAGCAGGCATGTAATAAGTTCCAACAAATTTGATGAACCCTATGATCAAAGATAACACCATGAGTTCAAAAAAAATTGAAAAATAAAATGTCCAAAGTTTTAAGTCTTACCTATATAACAAACCAACAATTCCATAACAAGTGGTGGCAAATTTAGCTCAGAAGGTTTCAATCTGTCAATCTTTAGCACCCTCTAGACAGTTTGTTATTGCCTCTTCTCGTCATAAAAAATATCTGTTGCATATAGAAGGCACATTGACATTCCATTAGTATATTCAATATGAAAAAACCAAAATCTGACAGAAAGATTGGTTTATAAAAAGAAACAAAGAAAGCAAAAATCTTAAAACCCATTAGAGATTCAGTATATACCAAAATCCATGATCATGCTTCTTAACAAATCAGTATCAATATTTTCGAAGTTCACACCAATGGCATATATCTATATGTTTGCCTTAACAGTATAAAATTTAAATAACAATTAATATAGCACCAAACTATGAACTCCAAAATATCTTATCCCATAAACCATTAAGACATTGGATCTCTTGAAATCTGAGAACACTCTAAATATGAAATTCAGAAATGAACACATAAAATTCATCATTTTCCAACTATGCAGACACTATTTAGGCTCTCTCTCTCTCTAAATAATTCATAGAACTAAACATATGATGCCACAGATCATATGCAAATACATGTAAAAAATTTTGTTGTCAGAGAGTTGTGCAAACAAAGAGAAGGCCTAGAGTCTTTGGCAAAGAAGGCCTAATTTCTGAGTACCATCAATCCGAGTACCACCAATGAGCTTTTAGTTCAAATGGTACTTCCTTCCTTTGTTCCTTTTGTAGCAAGATAGAGGGTTTTGTAGTAAGATAGAGGGTGAGATCGCGGGTTCAAAGTCATACCGGGTATGTGTAACTTATAAAAAAAAAAATTCTTGTATGAGTACCAAATATGGTTTTTATACAGCCCTTATTTCTTTGCACGTATGCACTAAAATACCCGTGCAGATGATGGTCCAAGAGTTGTTGTCTCCAATAATTTTATTTATAAATGTGATTATGTCACTAATAAGTCACTCAATATGTGATTTTACATGCTGGCCATATCTTGGATTATCCATGTTAATGGTCTATTAAGTTCCTCATAGTATTTTAGCTATCCCATTTGTCTCTTTGGTCAAGAGTGTCTTTACATATCTTTTATGAGCCAAAATCTGACACACTCAATGTTACTTGTTGTTATTGTAATTTCCCTTTAATGTTAACAAAGGTTACTCATGAAAATAAAGAGAACTGGAATGCTGACATGCTTTTTGAACATCTAACATAGCATGTATGAAACATTTTATAAAAATAGAAGTGAATACATCTATCAAGCATAGGCAAGAAGAAGAAGCTAATTTCAGCATAAAAAAATCACAAATAGAAATAGAATATGAGTTATGTGCATAAAAATATCACAAATAGAAATAGAACATTAGTTGTTTGCATAAAACATCACAAATAGAAACAGGACAGACTCACACCACTATCACCCAAAAAAAAAAAAAAAAAAAGATGATAAAGAAATATATGCCATTTAGTAAAATTTGAAATCAAAGAAAAATAAGTCAATATGTTGAACAGATGAGGAAGTGAGCTACAAAGAGGAATTTGTACCTAGCCATGAGGTATCGTACAACATAATTGTTCAAAGGGAAAGGAAAATGGGTGGGCAGGAGCTAGGATCCAGTTCGCAACTCTTTCAAGAATGGACATAATCATAAAAATGGAGACCTCTGTTGAATTGTGCATATTTTTATGTTTATCGCTTGCCCATGTTGTGTTTTGTGGTGAATTATTGGCATTGTTGTTGTTTTGTTATGAAGATAAAAGAGAAATAAAAGAAAAGAAAAGAATAGTGTAGTTTTGGTAGTTTCCAGTTGAGAAGTAATCCTGACAAAGAAAAAAAAAAGAGTAGTTACACATTAATAGCACTACTAATTTTTTTTGATAAGTAATTTTTAAATAGCACTACTAATTTTAAATAAGCTTTATCTCTATGGCATCTTGTAGCCTCTGGTAATGAATGCAATTTGTGATCTCAGAATTCGATTCCATTGTACAGAAATGGAACCATAATGCATTAAGTGATTAGCCCCTCAATCGTTTGTATTTGAAATAACAGTTGGGAAGTGTTATTTGAAATCCATATTGCATAATGCAAAATAGAAATTCATCACCTGTCATAAGTGGTGTGTTGTGCTTAATAGTTTTCTACCCAGGTCATAGACTTATTCCTAATATTATCAAATTATTAACGAAGTGAACCTTTAGTGGTAAAAGTTTAAACTACTCTTATGGGCAACTGTACTAACACTTGGGCACACCTATGTTGTCGTTTTGCTATCACTGCAAAATTCTCCATTGCGTTAAAGAACTGGAAACCCATTCACAATGCCATGTAACATCAATTCATGTCCCTCACCATAAATTGATGAAAAATGTTTCAGTGGTTTGGAGATGAGTAGGCTAAACAAAGAAATGGTAATTGCTATTTTTTTTCTTTTAAATTTTTTTATTAAGATTATGGTATGCTAGAATCTTGAAAGATTGCAAATTTTTTGCACAACAGATTTTGCATGGGCTTGAGGTATGTCCTAGATGCAGCTACTTCTTTTTGGTGATATTTCATTGTTCTTGGTGCACATGCACTTCTGTGCAAGAAATATGTTTTTAAATGAACTTTTGCATGAATGCAGGCAATGTATCTGTGCGACTATATTCTTGGGGGTGAACTTAATGGATCTAGCTCAACCAAAGAGGAGTTTCTAGAGATACATTTTTAGTTGCTTATTTAAGCTTTAATGCCTAGTATTTTAGGTGTATTCCAGAGTTTTAGTGATAAAGTTGCTAAGGCTCCTAAAGACAAAGAACACCCATATGGTCACTCTTGATTTGTACCTACACGCTACTCTGTCAATCTCTATTTATGCATATATAGCCAATTATAGCCCGTGCTATTGGTTTTTATGCTTTTAGTCAAATATAATCTATACCTTTTCTCTTGCAATGCTTCTGCAGTTCTACAATTGCTTTTCTCAATTTCATCCGGCCACAGTAAAATGAACAGTAAATTCAAAACGAATTGCAGTTCAAAGGAATCCAAAACAAAGAAGTCCAATTAAAATTGCATATCCCAGACGAAAAGGAACACAAAACTTCATATCACCACAAAATAATAGCACTTCTTAAATGACATTTTCCACTAATCATAGAGGTACATAAGTAAACAACCAGAGTATCTTTAAAAAATAAAAAAAAATAAAAAAAAAAACTACCAACAAACCCATTAAGAGAAACACGTTTAGTGCAACTTGAGATAAAATAAGCACCAATTATTATTCTGAAACATAAAAAATAGAAGGAGAAATAAGCAAAATAGGATAGTTTGTGAAGAAGATATACCCGGTCCTCTTCAACAATTCTAGATGCAGAGATACAAATGAGCATACCTGTTTTGTAAGCCTCTTATCTTTGTTTCTCTTTCAACTTTTCTTAATGCACTGAATGCAACGATTATTTTCCGGAAATTTAGCCGGTTGTCTAATGGAGTTGGTATTTCCATCGGTGAAAATTTGATATTATCTGATAAGAAAGCAAAACGAAAACGAAGGAAAAAGAAAAAATAAACAGTAGTTTCTGACATAAAACCCAAATGAAAAAAAAAAAAAAAAAAAAACTGAAATAGGGGCTTAGATTTGGTTTCTCTTAAATGAAACTCAAACGAAAAAAAAAATCAAACCAAAAAAAAAAAAAACGAAATAGGGGGGAGTGTATCAGAGAGTTAGTAAACTCAAACGAAAAAAAAAAAAAAGGAAAAAAAAAAAAAAAAACCGAAATAGGGGCCGGGAGGGGGGAGGCTGTATCAGAGAGAGAATTGGTAAACTCAAATGAAAAAAATTTTGGTTTATCATATGAAACCCAAGGCAAAAAAAAAAAAAAAAAGGAGACAATCGCTGATCAGAGTTGGTAGTAAAGATAAAGCTTTATCTATACCTAAAACCTAAAGATAAAGACAAAGCCTGCTGTGCCTAACGATAAGGATAAAGCATAAGGTTAAAATTGTAATTTTGGGATGAATTTTGGTATGATGTTATCAGAGAAGAACAAACAAGGGTGCAGAAGAAACAGTGAAGAAAAAGAGAAATTTCGTCGTGCAGAAGAAAGAGGAATTTCGTCCTCTTTGGAAGAAGATGAAACAAAGAGGAAACAAAGAGGACGAAATTCCTAAAAAACCAGAAAAATATCTACTTAATGTGAACATCAATAAGGGCAAAACGGGAAACGAAGTTGCTAAAAAATATTGAAGTACCAAAAAGCCCCCAAAAATAACATAGTTTTTAATAACTAAAAGGGCACTAAGGTAATTTGACAATCTAAAGAAATGGTAAAAGACAAAAATAACCTAACTTGATTTAACTAAAATCAACAATCAACAAAGGTTAAATTCGTAATTTTACTCTCAAACAAAAATCACTATTCCCGCGACATTCGCTCTTTTTTATAGCTTTAAGGATAGATAATAAGGATAATTTTGGTGCCTTTTTAGTTTACTTTCCTGTAGGGACTTTCACATGGTTTCTCCGAACTTTTGGCTCTGACGGCATCCTCGGTAATTTTATAGAAAAAAACTCTAACTCTTGGGTTTCCAAGAAGAAGAAGCAACTCCAAAAAAGAATGAAGAATTAGAGTGAACGTGGCTTACAAAGTTACACCATGGCAGCAGATAAATCTCAGTTCTTAAAAATTTTCTACAACACGTTAGTTGGGACGATGCTCATGACTAGAATAACCCATGTGTAAGATTTTTTTCAAGCTTGTATTGATGGCTATCCAAGCAGAGGACGTCCATCTCCGAACCTCCATTGGGATGCTCCGAGGCCCGATCTGTACATCACGACCTTCAGTCATAATTTCCCGAACATGGATGCCTATTTCCAAGCGTGAAGTTCACCCCGACCTTCAAGATTTTCCCGATCAGCATTGGTCGCCAAATTTGTCCGATCATCAATGGTCGCCAGATTTTTTCCGACCATCATTGATCACCAGATTTTGCCCGGCACTACTTCATGCAACCCAGCCCGTACACCAGTGACATTCGAGATAAGTTTGTGTGTGTTATTTGTTCCCATCATTAACTCGTAGGAATTAGCTAGCAAGTTTTTTAGACTCTCTTGAGATATATATATATATCTGTCGGTGTTTGAACGCCTCATCGTTTAGAAAGTTCTCTTCAAAAGAAGAGAAATGGCGAGTGCTATGTGGGTCATTGATCAACCCACGCAGCACAAAAAAAAAAAAAAAAAACTCTGTTTACTCTTTTGAAAGCTCTTACCACTATTTACTTTGTTGGCTATTTGCTGTGAAATTCAAAAACAAAGCAAAAGGTTGCTGCAAGCCGATGCTTCATTAACTTCAAAATGCTTCAAATATTTCACCTGCTCCTTGGCCTCAAGAGAACGTGTTCACCATAAAAAGGGCCCACGATTGGACCCCAATTCCTAGCTAGGCCGCTGCACATGGCAGGTGAAACATTATTAGTTCTATTTGTTCATTATTTGCTTTACGTGTCTTGTTGCTTTGGAAGGTACGTATCATGAAAAACAAAAAAGGTAAGCAAGGTCGCTGGAAAATTTCTGAGCACAGGATAGCCTTGGTTTTTTGAAAAGCTGAAGAAAAGCTTGAGGTGATCCGAAGAACAGCACTTGAAATGCAACTGGGCTAGCGCCATGCTTCTGCAACCAAAGCTGTCAAGGTCTTCTTCTAAGAGACCACTGTAAGAATTTATTGTCCCACATGACATGGCACATGTGATAATTTATTAGACTCCTAATATTACAAGGTTATTTAATCATCCTTAATAAACTGTTGGTTAATTAATTAAGAGATTAATTAAAAGAAGTGGTTTCTTATTTAATTCTTACTTTGATGGGAAGTAGAATTAATAGTGAATAAAGAAATCGGTCCTCTCTCTACCCTATAAATATGTACAATATCCATCAACTTTGTGTATCTCAAGAGGGTCAAGTGAGAGAAACCGTTTTCTAGTGTTTATGCTTTTAAATCAAGTTTTAAGAAAATTTTATTGCTATGGATTCTAGTATGTTTCTTTTATTACTTTATTGTGATAATCATGATAGTTAAGGTCTTGGAAGTTATTAAATATTTATGTCAATTTATTTTGCATGTGGTATCAGAGCCTGAATTATGACTTTCATGATTTTTCATAAAGTGATTATTATATGTTAGAATCTAATGAATTCGTATTACATGAATTCACTTGCTCTTAATTGGTTTCTTGCACATTATTTCTTTTATCACATTCATGTGCAACTTCTTTTAAATGCATAGTTAATACATGATTCATTTTTTGTGTATTTATTTTATGACAAGTTTTGTCTTTTATGTAAAGCAATGAAGCATCAACTCTTTTACGTAAAAGATCCCAAGTGTATATCATGAATTTTAATTTGTCCTTTAGTTATCATATTTCATGACTATTTGTTCATACTCTATGGGATATTATTTTGCTTTATTTGTTTTACGTAATATTTTGGTGTGCAAAGTTATTTAGTGCACAACAAAACCGTAAAGGGTGTCAATGTGATATATGCAAACATTTTATATAAACGTATTTTGCTATTCACAAATTTATTGCTCCAAATTTATTGCTGCTTTAAATAATAGAAATCAAGGTTTGTTGTAAATGTTGTCTTTAAAACATTGATTGTTTAATTTCATGCGTTATTGTTGTTTATATTCATGAATATTTATGTCAATCAATGGTAAAGACATATTATGGCTATTCGCATTGCATTGTCATTGTTTCGAATTGAGATCTATATTATGAAATAGTTTGGTGATCACCAAAGTGGCCCAACTAAAAAGATTTATAGATTTCAAGTCGTATGTTTGAATCTTAATATTCCTATCCCAAGCATTAAGATAATGACATTGCAAATTTTGATGGTTTTTTAATCACATGAATATTTTGGATTGACCCAAAGGTGCACCACCTTTCAAGTGATTGATAAACTAAGATAGGGTAATTAATGTGTATTCTTAATTGAGAGTTGGAACCGGATACCCAAAGGAAACGGACCAATCAGATTGCGGATGCATTATTAATTATTCCTAATAAGTGAATGGGAATCACCATAATGATTATATTTTTTTAGTATATCGTAATTTTCACCCAAAGGTGAATTGCGGTAGTACTACTTACTATTCATTAAAAAAAAAATATTATTTTATGTTTGATAACTCAAAGCATTAATATAATGAGCATTTATTTGATTGCAGTGTCAGTTCCTATTTCGCTACATTCGCATGCTTCATCTGTTCCGATTCTTAATGGAACAAATTTCTTAGACCGGTCTGAACAAGTTCAGTTTCACCTTAGTGCTCTGGATCTTGATTTGGCACTCAGGACTAAGAAACCGCTTGCTATTACTGATTCAAGCAGTGTGGAAGAAGAGGCTTTATACATGTCTTGGGAAAGATCGAACAGATTAAGCATTATGTTTATGCGAATGAGCATAGCAAATAACATTAAGTCAATGCTTCCTAAATGTGATAGTGCTAAAGAATTCTTTACAACTGTGGAAGAACGTTTCCGTTCAGCTGACAAGTCTCTTGCTGAGACTTTGATGGCTGAACTTACTACCATGAAATTTGATGGTACACATGGGATGCATGAGCATATCCTTGAAATGACAAATATAGCTGCTAAGTTAAAAGCTCTTGGGCTGAATGTGGATGAGTTCTTTCTCGTGCAATTTATCTTAAATTCCTTGCCTCCTCAGTATGGTCCATTTCAAATTCATTAAAACACTATTAAGAATAAGTGGAATGTAAATGAATTGGCCAGTATGATTGTTCAAGAAGAGGCAAGGCTTAAGCAACAAGGACATCATTCAGTTCATCTTGTAAGCCATGGAGCTAATAAGAAGTGGAAGAAACCTAAAAAGGGCAAAAAGATAGAGCCACCTAAAGTTAATAGACCTCTACAAGCAATTGAGGTTCATGAGAAGGGACTAAATAGTATTAAGTGCCATTTCTGCAGAAAGTTTGGGCATGTTCAAAAAGATTGCCACAAACGTAAGACATGGTTTGAAAAGAAAGGTAAGCATTTAGCTTGCGTATGTTTTGAATCAAATCTTACTGTAGTTCCTTCCAATACTTGGTGGATTGATTCAGGTTCTACTGTTCATGTTTCAAATTCGATGCAGGGCTTTCTTACAATCCAGACTTTAAACCCAAATGAAAATTTCATAATCATGAGAAATGGGGTTAAAGTTTCAGTTGTCGCCATCGGAACCTTTCGTTTGTTTCTAGATACTGGTTGTTACCTAGATTTGTTTCAAACACTTTATGTTTCTTATATTTCTCGAAATTTGGTTTCTTTGTCTAAACTTGATCTTGATGGCTATTACTTTACATTCCGCAATAAAATATTTAGTTTATTTAAAAATACATCTTTTGTTGGTTCTAGGAATCTATATGATGGTTTGTATAAATTGAATCTTAATAGCCATTTTGCTGAAAGTCTTCTAACCCTACATCATAATGTTGGAACTAAACGTAGCCTAATTAATGAAAATT
Organism: Betula pendula; assembly: GCA_900184695.1. Lineage (NCBI taxonomy): Eukaryota > Viridiplantae > Streptophyta > Magnoliopsida > Fagales > Betulaceae > Betula > Betula pendula. The sequence goes on from FXXK01000415.1 coordinate 165,117, forward strand.
CTTCCATCTTGTGGCACAGACGATTAGGTCATATATCCAGAGAAAGATTAGAGAGATTAGTAAAAGATGAGATTCTTCCAAATCTAGATTTTACTGATTTTGATGTGTGTGTGGATTGTATTAAGGGAAAACAAACCAAACACACAAAGAAAGGTGCCATAAGAAGTGGAGGACTTCTTGAAATTGTCCATACAGACATTTGTGGACCTTTTGACTCACCATCTTTTGGTAGGGAAAAGTATTTTATCACCTTTATTGATGACTTTTCACGTTACTGATATATCTATTTGTTGCATGAAAAATCTCAAGCAGTGAATGCCTTTAAGGTATACATTACTGAGATTGAAAGACAATTAGATAGAAAAGTAAAAGTTGTCAGATCAGATAGAGGTGGTGAGTATTACGGAAGGTATGATGGATTGGGTCAATGCCCTAGCCTATTTGCTAAACTCCTTGAAAAGCATGGCATTTGTGCACAATACACAATGCCAGGTACGCCTCAGCAGAATGGAGTAGCTGAAAGGCATAATCGTACTCTAATGGATATGGTTAGGAGTATGTTAAGTAATTCCTCTTTACCCATTTCATTGTGGATGGAAGCCCTTAAGACCGTTGTATATTTATTGAATAGAGTTCCTTCTAAAGCAGTTCCAAAGACTCCTTTTGAACTGTGGACTGGAAGGAAGCCAAGTTTAAGACAACTGCATGTTTGGGGTTGTCCAGCGGAGGCAAGAATTTTTAATCCACATGAAAAGAAATTGGATTTCAGAACCATTAGTGGTTACTTTATTGGTTATCCAGAAAAATCCAAAGGGTATAGGTTTTATTGTCCTACACACAGTACAAAAATTGTTGAAACCGGTAATGCTAGATTCATTGAGAATGGTGAAATCAGTGGGAGTGATAAACCACGAAATGCGGTTATTGAAGAAGTTAGGGAACAAGTCCCATTACCCATAACTTCTAAAGAAGTTGTTGTTCCTATAGTTGTAGAATCTTTTGACAACATTGAACAACAAGTTAATGATCAATCACTCCATGATGAGATTATCACCAATGAACCAATTATAGAAGAATCACAAGGTATAGCATTAAGGAGGTCTCAAAGAGAACGAAGATCCCCTATTCTAGATAATTATGCGGTTTATTTATAGGAATCTGATTTTGATATAGGGACAAGCAAGGACCCGGTTTCGTTTTCACAAGCCATTGAAAGTAAAGATTCTGTTAAATGGATTGATGCCATGAATGATGAGTTGAAAACAATGGACCAAAATAAAGTCTGGGACCTCGTTGAATTGCCTGTGGGATATAAGACAATCGGGTGTAAATGGGTCTTCAAGACCAAGCACGACTCTCATGGCAATATTGAACGATATAAAGCCAGACTTGTGGCCAAAGGTTTTTCTCAGAAATGAGGCATTGATTATAAGGAGACCTTCTCTCCCGTATCCAAGAAGGACTCACTTAGAATCATTATGGCTTTGGTAGCTCATTATGATTTAGAGTTACACCAAATGGATGTGAAAACTGCTTTTTTAAATGGGAGTTTAGAAGAGGAAGTCTATATGGACCAACCTGAAGGTTTCTCAATAAAGAAAAAAGATCACATGGTCTGCAAATTAAGTAAGTCAATATATAGACTTAAGAGATCTAATTATATGCTCACTTTTAAGAGATCTAATTATTTAGAGGTAATTGGATACTCCGATTCAGACTTTGCCGGATGTGTTGATAGTAGAAAATCAACTTTTGGTTATCTATTTTTGTTAGCCGGAAGAGCAATCTCATGGAAAAGTACAAAACAAACCATCATTGCTGTATCCACAATGGAAGCAGAATTTGTGGCATGCTTTGAGGCCACAATTCATGGTTTATGGTTGCGGAACTTTATTTCAGGACTTGGAATTGTCGACACTATTGCCAAGCCGCTTAGAATTTATTGTGATAATTCTGCAGTTGTGTTTTTTTTCCAAAAACGATAGATATTCTAAAGGTGCTAAGCATATGGACCTTAAATATTTGGCCGTTAAGGAGGAAGTTCAGAAACAATGAGTGTCTATAGAACATATTAACACAGAGCTCATGATTGCAGATCCATTAACTAAAGGGTTACCACCAAAGACATTTAAAGAACACGTTAATAGAATGGGTCTTGATTGTAACCCGTTGTGCCCATAATGTTTATGGATTGCATAATGTTTGTTTATGTTATTCGACACTTTTGAGATCTCATTAAATATGTTTCTGATTTTTCCTGTTTTCCATTTTGTACGTACATATAAGATTGGATGAATGACAACAGGAATAGTCTTTGACAAAAGACAATTTTTGTTGGACCATTTTTGACACTTCCCACTTATGAACCATGATTGAACAAGTTGTTAGTGTTGTGGTACATGGAAGGGACTATGTCGCCTTTTGATGTACAACCGCCATGACTCACACTAGTAGGTTGTTTGATTATGGTATTTATGATGACCAAATTAAAGTAAGGATGTATTAAATTTTGCGCACCTAATGTTAACCTTGTTGAGTTTAAAACAGTATTAGTCAAATGGGCCAAGTGGGAGAATGTAAGAATTTATTGTCCCACATGACATGGCACATGTGATAATTTATTAGACTCCTAATGTTACAAGGTTATTTAATCATCCTTAATAAACTGTTGGTTAATTAATTAAGAGATTAATTAAGAGAAGTGGTTACTTATTTAATTCTTCCTTTGATGAGAAGTAGAATTAATAGTGAATAAAGAAACCGGTCCTCTCTCTACCCTATAAATATGCACAATATCCATCAGCTTTGTATATCTCAAGAGGGTCAAGTGAGAGAAACCGCTTTCTAAGGTTTACGCTTTTAGATCAAGTTTTAAGAAGATTGTATTGCTATGGATTCTGGTATGTTTCTTTTATTACTTTATTGTGATAATCATGATAGTTAAGGTCTTGGAAGTTATTAAATATTTATGTCAATTTATTTTACAACCATCAGCCAAATAACAAGACGCTCAAAATATGTACTGTAGGTGCCTCCTGAAAATCGAGAGCTATGGCAGTGTGATAGCTAATAACGGATGAACGGGTCCGAATCATCTCCCAAAGTCCAAACCAGCACCACCTAAACAAAGAACTTGATTCTTAGTTAGCAGCTCCTATTAACAGTTGAAAGCGCTCCACATGAGAATTTCGAATTTCCAACAATTACCACTCGAACGCCCAAAGCACTAGAAGTTCACTTTTAAGCAATGAAGATGGATTGCAGAAAAACCTGGCCCAATCGTAATCATCCAAGACAAATGGTCCTCGAGCCCGAGGGCTCCTCCCCAAGAAGCCCATTCGGCGAGTTTTTCCCATGAAGCCACTCAAAGGCAAGTCTAGCACGTCACGTGATTCGGGGGAACCAAATTTATTTTCTTGCAGAAATTACTATACAGACCGAAAGTGTTCCTAAACACTCAGCTTCTAACAGCATGCAAATTCCGAAGAGAACAAATTTAAAATACAAGTGTCTTATCTCCAAGTTAGCTTTGGGTGTCCATTATTTAATGCTTATGACACATGTTGACTCTTGCATGAGGAATGACAAACATGAGAGGCTCGGGAGCAAAGATAGAAAAACGATAGTCAAAAAGCAAGCCAATGCCCGAATACCCGGAGACTCTTTGAAAATCATTCAACATGCCTAGGTTCATATAATAATTAAGAACCCAACGGCGTTCAAGCTAAATTTGTCAAACCTGCCAACTGATCCGCAACATACAAGATTCACATGTGGGCATGGACCAGTTTCTAAACCAAGCCAGAGAGTTATTGCCAATCAGATATATTACTGAGCAGCCAAGAAGCTCACCCTCCACAAAAATTTGAGATAAGTTCATATTGGTTTTCTTTTTAATATTCTTATTTATTAGCTCATGGCACATCAATTCATCATGACTATCCAGTAAAATCCATTGCATTTATAACATTAAGAATGGGTAAAAAAAAAATTCATTATGAATGGTGATTGCGAAATTTCTATATTCATTGTATAATCCAAAAGAACTTTTGGAACCAATGTTTGTCAACTTATGCAGACTCCTAAAAATAAAGGGTTGGCTAAAGAGGACAACCACTCAACCCTTGGAGCTTGTGTTTTGTCATGATGTGCAGCGAACTATGCCACAGACATCAAAACAAAAAAAGCTACCACATCCACGGAGTAGTATCCCCTAAGCGCAAACAACACTTGAGGCAAAAAGGTTCAAGGGAAACCACTATATACCCGAAGAAATCATGAATGGGAAAATTCCTACGCACCTCTGTCATACCTCTGTCACGTATTCGAATATATTCCAATAGTCAAGATCCTGGGTTACTTATAGCACTGGGCTCCCAAGAACCAAGATTCTCCAAGCACCAGGTTACTTTGAGCACTCTTTTCAATCCGGGGCAAGTACTTCGTAAGCTATGCCCATCTTCGAACAAACCGGCAATCAGTTCAGCTATACAAACAATGTGAATCCAAAAGGAAGCTCAAATATTTCAGGAATCTCCGAAATCAAGTCGGGACTACTGTTGAAGCATTTTACGACTGAAAGAGAAAGAGCTGTCCTCATCCAAGCTAGCTCAGAACTCTCTAACAAAACTGGAAGCCTCGATAAGTCAAGTCTCACTTACAGGAAAATCATCTCAATGGCTCGACTTCCATGAACACAGTCAAAACGTCGCTCATGTTCAATAGCGGGAAGAGACCACGAGCTAGTCCTCCACCATTGAAATTTGAGCTTCCTCTCAATTGGGACCACACATACTTTTGAACATATGCGGCCTTGGGGGTTACTTATTCTAAATATGATGTTGTTATATGCTTGTCTTAAACATATAAATACAGGAGAATAGCTCATGGTATAAGGAGTTCATCTCAGAACTATAAGCATCCTAGCAGCTCACCAGGACCCCGGGTATTATGCATAATTTATTCTTGAAATTTCATCTCTGAAGCTCTTCTCGGAATCTCTTCTCAGAATTTCTTCTTAGAATCAAAAGCTAGCTGAGGGAGTGTTCCAATTAAATCTCCTCAGTTAACTCTGAAGTTAGCTAAGGTAGTGTTCCAATTAAATCTCCTCAGTTAACGCCGAAGTTAGCTGAGGTAGTGTTCCAGCTAAATCTTCTCAGTTAACAACAAAGTTAGCTGAGGCAGTGTTCCAGCTAAATCTCCTCAGTTAACAACGAAGTTAGCTAAGGCAGTGTTCCAGCTAAATCTCCTCAGTTAACTCTACTCAATTAATGACAAAGTTAGTTGAGGCAGTGTTCTAGTTAAATCTACTCAGTTAACGATGAGTTAGCTGAGGCAGTATTCCAATTAAATCTACTCAGTTAACGACGAAGTTAGCAAAGGCAGTGTTCCAATTAAATCTACTCAGTTAATGACGAAGTTAGCTGAGGCAGTGTTCCAGTTAAATCTCTTCAGTTAATGCCAAAGTTAACCGAGGCAGTGTTCCAGTTAAATCTCCTCAGTTAACGACGAAGTTAACTGAGGCAATGTTCCAGTTAAATCTACTCCTCAGTTAACAATGAAGTTAGCTGAGGCAGTGTTCCACTTAAATCTCCTCAGTTAACGACGAAGTTAACTAAGGCAATGTTCCAATTAAATCTACTCAATTAATGACGAAGTTAGCTAAGACAGTGTTCCAATTAAATCTCTTCAGTTAATGCCGAAGTTAGCCGAGGCAGTGTTCCAGTTAAATCTCCTCAGTTAACGACGAAATTAGCTGAGGCAGTGTTCCAGTTAAATCTACTCCTTAGTTAACAATGAAGTTAGCTGAGCAGTGTTCCGTTAAATCTCCTCAGTTAACGACGAAGTTAGCTGAGGTAGTGTTCCAGTTAAATCTCTTCAGTTAACGACGAAGTTAGCTGAGGTAGTGTTCCAGTTAAATCTCCTCAGTTAATGACGAAGTTATCTGAGGCAGTGTGCCAGTTAAATCTCCTCAATTAACGACGAAGTTAGCTGAGGCAGTGTGCCAATTAAATCTCCTCAGTTAGCGACAAAGTTAGCTGAAGTAATGTTCTAGTTAAATCTCCTCAGTTAACGCCGCAGTTAGCTGAGGTAGTGTGCCAGTTAAATCTCCTCAGTTAGCGACGAAGTTAACTAAGGTAGTGTTCCAGTTAAATCTTCTAAGTTAACTGAGATAGTGTTCCAGTCCAGTTCAAACCTCAGCTCCCAAGTTCAAGCACCAGATTCAATTCTCAAGTTCAAGTCTCAGATTGAACTCTCAAGTTCAAGCCTCAAATCCAATTCTCAAATTCAAGTATCAGATTCAAGTCTCAATTTCAATTATATCTCAGTTCTCGAGTTCAAGTCTCAAGTTCAATTATATCTCAGTTCTCGAGTTCAAGTCTCAAGTTCAATTATATCTCAGTTCTCGAGTTCAAGTTTCAATTTCAATTATATCTCAGTTCCCAGGTTTAATTCTCAAATTCAATACTCAGATTAATTTTCTTTTGTTAACATTGAAGTTCATAGAAAAGAGTTAAGTTCAAGTCAAGCATCAAAGTCTAAGCAAAGGACTGGGGAAGGTACATACAAATCAAAAAGAGTCAATTCGAGGCACCTTTTAACCAAGACCAAACCATGTTAAGCCTTGGTTATGGGGGGAAACGCACACTATAGTCAGAAATTGACAAGGTTCAAGAAAATAAAAACATTCCATTGATTAGAAAAACATTCATATACAAATTTGTTTTAGCTAAGTCTCAGGAGCATCAGGGAACAGATCATTTCCTAGATCATGGAGTTCTTGAGTTGCTTGCCTTGGAGGAGGGTAGAAGTCAGTTGAGATTGTCTTAAACTCAACATTGAAAACTGATGGGTCCAACGCTATCATGCTGAAGCTCTCAAAACCCCAGTGAAAGCCACAAGCCCAACTGTGACCTCCATACCAAGCAGTAAAAGACAGCTGCTTCAAGAAGCAAATGGCCTTGGCCTTGTAATGATGACACCTCTTCCGAAGCTTATGGTATCTACTCTTGGTTTCAAATAACTTTTCGATGATAGCATTGAAGTCATCATCAACTTTCTTCTTCTCAGTCTACAATTGAGTCTCAGTAGCTGATAGCCTCCTCTGAAGCTTATGAACAACAGATGTCGGTGTCAGCTAATTTCGCCTCAGTCTCTGATTGTTGAGTAGCCATCTTCTCAGTCTCTGATTGTTGAGTAGCCAGGAGAGTACACTCTTTGGTTTTCTCAGCCAACCGAGAAGCCAAACGATCATAGTTAGTGACTCTCGCAATTCTCAGAAAATCTTCTTCAGTTAATGTCAAAGTTAACTGAAGGAGTCAAATTCCGAAATTTGCTAGCTCGCAGTTAAGTCTTCATTAGCTACCGAGACAACTATTTTTTGCCGAGACGACTTCTTTTTACCAAGACGATGACTTTTTGCCAATATGACTTCTTTTTACCGAGACAACTACTTTTTGCCGAGTCGATTACACATACACAACTTGTCAAATAAAAGAATTTTTATTGAATACTCTCAGAAATTCAATGCTCTCAGAATTAATTATTTGTACTCAATGCTAGAGCCAAGTATTAAGAAGGGATTGGATACTCCCCAGGAATGAGTGTTCCCCGAGACTGACTGCTCTTGAAAACAATCACCTAGCGCTGAAGCAGGGTATTGCAGAATACTTTTTTTTGTAAGTGACAAATGCAACTGTCCAGTCATAATGAGCATGACATGAGACTTGACAAGACTAGACAAGGGAAGCCATGAGAATCTGATATGTGGCATGACTAGATAGGATCACGTGATGATTATAAGAGATAAAAACCGATATGGCTGGAAAAGAAGACAGATGAACTTAATTCCCATAACTGAGTGACATCTCGGATAAAAGAATTGGGGGGTCACTGTTAGGAAATATTTCAACTCCAGTCAGCCCATCCTGTTACGTAAACAGGCAAGCCTAACTTGCATAGATCCATGAAGATACGTCCTTATCCCGATATGATAATAAGGATAAGAAGAAGAAGAGTCATTTCTATAAAGGAATACTATTACAATTAGCATTAGTTCTGGATAATCCTAGATAAATTCTTATCCCATCTAATTGGGGATAAGAATCTTACTCGGATTCCTAGAGTCCTACTCGAATTCCTACTGACAGTTCTATTCAGATTCATATAAGAGAATTTTATTCAGACTCAGATAAGAAGATGCATAAGCTGAACAAACTCCTAGCCTATAAATAGGCCCATACTATCAGGTATCAACAGATTGAAATTTCTATGCTTTTACTATCTAAAGAATTACTCTCAGATACTGACTTAGGCATTGGAGTGGGATCAGCTGGCACCCCCGGCAAGCCCTTTGTTCATGTTTATTGTTATGCAGCTATCAAAAAAACTATCAATGAAAGCACACGTCACCATACTGAAAACTGTACTAACAATTCCTAGGCATTGGGTGATCACATGTAGCATTGTGACAGAAGCTTCGCTCAGTAAGGAATCCAAGTCCTTTTAGGATCATATAAAAGGATAAGAAATTTTCCCATTGACTAGGATATTTATCAGAATTCTATAAGGGTTAGTCTCAGTCTCTGGCCAGAGCTTTTGGAATAGATAATTCCAAAAATATTAACTTGTGAAAGGAGTATTCACAGTTGGGAGAATAAATGGGATAATATATTTGGGAACTAAGGATTAAGTGGTAAAGAATTTAGTGTGACAATATCACAGTCCTAATTCTGCTATGGAATAATTTCATGGAGGAATCACATGACTCATTACGTAGCGACAAGGATAGTCGGTGACTGCTTGAGCCAGATTTATTTTTTCCTTCAAGTCCCTCACCAAGCTATTGTAAATTAACCATAGACAGGCTTTTATTTATTTATAAGGCTGCTTGTTTTATTTTAATAAAACATGGGCTTAATTAGGCAAGTTGTTTTAATTAAATTAAGACATGAGCTTATTTAATAAGCAGGTTGTTTTAATCAATTAAAACATGGGCTAAGGAAAAACTGTACAGAAATTACTCGAGCGATAAGTGGGAAAGCTGGGCTTGGGATAAAACCCAAGCCCACTACAGGACTAGTAGGTGACGCACAGGCTAGGGGAATATTCCCCTTGCCCTAGCCTCCATTCTACTATGCAGCTTTGTCCCACATTAATTCTTTTAAAGCCTCTCTTAGTTTTTTAAGGTTATAAATAGAGGTGCATGTGGCTCTTGAAAAACACACCAACACAGTTCTTTTAGTATTTACTAAGAGCTAAAATTCTTGTGAGTTAACACTCGAAGAATAAGTTTAAGATTTGAAGAGCAAGTTGAGTCCACATTCTTGGTTATTTCTAGTCATTGGTGAAAAGATTTGAAGGTGTTCTTGGAGCAGCTTGGATTCTTTATTGATAAAGCCAAGGAGTGACCCTAATCTTCAAGCAAGTAATTTCTTGTTCTTACAAGTTTAATTATAAATAGCAATGTTCTTCGCATGTTCTTATTAGATTAGAACTTGGTTAGGGAATAGTTTATTTTCCGTTGCATTATATTTGTTTTGATATAGTAGTATTCCCAACATATCAAACCATAACCATAATACCAAGCACACCTACTGTAGCATCATAAGTCATAATACAAACCAAATGTGATAGGGCACATAGAAGTGCCTAATAACAAAATAGAAAATAGTCACAAAATCCAAAATGGTCAGCCTCAAAAGTCAAAATGCTTGGCTGCTCCAGCTCTCATGGAGCTCCCGACTCATTGTCATCGCTCCCGAACCGCTCCTTCTTCAATTTTTGAGTGATCTACTGAATCTCTTCCAAGATCTCGTGATCCTTCATCATTCCCTTAGACATACTCTCGCGATCCCTCTTGGATGCCTCGGCTTGCTCCTTGAGATATCGGTCCTGCTCCTAAAGGAGTCTTGAAATCTTCTCCTGAAGTTGCTCGATCTTCTCCTGTCTCACCTCTAGGCGGTCTAACCTCCCGTTGTCCTGTGCAACAATAAGTCGCTCCAGCTTCTCTATGCATCACTCCAGGCAAGAACTCTAGTTGCCAACTATAACGCCCCAAAAATTTAGCTAACTAGTAAGTGTTGAATGTTACACATTCAAACTCCCTAACTCGCATATTTTAAGCCTTAGTTTGTATTGTTATCTAATATTTTGTGATGTTTTAGTATTTGTCTGATGTTTAAGTCTTAATGGAAAACCAAAGCAAATCATTGACATTAGGCTTGAAGATAAATGAAGAGAAGTTGAAGTGCTGAAGAAGTGGTGAGGGATCGAGTGTCACATTTTGGGAATCGAGTGCCAGCCAAGGATCGAGCGCCCAACTCCAGGGATCAAGCAACCAATACTAGGGATCGAGCGCCGTCGAATCTTCCAAATCTGAAAGATCTTTTGACAGCAAATGACGGCTTGATGATATTTTTTGTCCAATATTGCGGCTTGCCAGACTATTGTGGGCACCAAAATCTATCCTCAGAGCTGTTCTACACCATTTGGCATCAAGATTTTTATGCTTTGACTTATCTTGTAAAATATCTAAAGTCTTTCCCTCTCTATATATGAAAAACTGACGACAGAGGTAAGGAGTTCGGTTCTTTTAGTTTTTCTTATTGTTTAGCTTAGTTTTCATTTATTTTGCTCTCTAGACAGTGGGTAGAACTCGACTCATAGCACTTTATTTCCTTAGGAAATGGTTTTCTCTAATCCCATGGAGATTTCCAAACCCTTTATGAGGAACTAAACTCTTTATAGGGTTTGATGTAGCTTTATCCAAAGTGCTATAGGTTGATTCTATTTAGCTAGGATTTTATGCATTTGCAATAATGATTGTAAAGCCTAAGGATTATTCTTCATGATATACCATTTGAGATGAAAATATTCTTCTTGTCTATGAGAAACTATTTGTAGTCTTGAATGATTTCTATGTTTTCATTGTCTTTGATTAAGGAAACATAGGCTTTGCAATGGTGCCTTTGACATGATTTTATTTGAGCTTGATAGGATATGCTAGGAACCACGATGCAATCCACACTTAGATTAGCTTAGAATAGGTGAAAAGTGTAGTGAAAACCTATGATATTTTATGCTTACTTCATTGAATTGTGTAGGCTACTAGGATATTTTATATTGCATACTAGTAAACACAAGTTATATCACATGTAGGGTGTTAGGTGAGTGACTAGTGCAAAGCTATGATGTTCTATTATTCTCTCTTAGTAGTAATTTCATGTTGAGTTTGTTGTAAGGATTGACAACCTTTACACTCATATTATACTTATGCTAAAGATCCATGCTAGATACGGTTTGCTTGTAGTATTCGGATTGAGTGAAATCAATTCCCTATACTCTTCCCACTACCAATATCTTAATTTACTTGCTTTGAATTCAAGTCTTTCTAAGCTTAGTTTTTAGTTTAGAAAATCCAAAAACATTCTTGTCTTATGAGTTGAAGTAGATGCAATTTTAGGAACAATCCTTGCGGATCAATTCCTTCTTTTTAGAACTATCCTGCAAAGGTGTGATCTATAGCGAGTGGTTATATATAAATTTTAAAATCATGCGCTCGCGCGTATCACTAACTTTTAGTTAAATTCATGATTCAACTCCCAGCCTTAATTATCAAATTAAGACTCAATGATATCTTTATTTTTCGTATTAGGAAAGATGATGTAAAACACTGGCTTGGGAATCACCTTTATACATAAGTTTATCCAAGAAAGAATAAACTGGAGTATATAAAGTCCATAGGGCATTTAAAACAATTAACTAGTAACTGTCTAAATTCCCTAATTTAATCTCTATCAGAGTTTCAGCGGAATAGTCGATCTGGGTATATAATAAATAATTCTAACAGCATTAAAAATAAGCACAGAGCTTTACGTCTAAAAGATCAAACTTGAATACAATAACTGCTGTGCTGATACCATAACTTAGTGTGGATTCCAACTAAGCCATTTCCTAAGGGTTTTGTAAAATTCCGAGGCATTTTACGAAAAAGAAGCAACTGAGTAAGTCGGCTGACTTAGTAAGCAAGTTATTTTGAAAGTAGTAAGGTATAAAATAAATAAAAAAGTTATTAAGAATTTCACATTATGTCTTTACAAATAGCGGGTCTAATCCTCACTATTATGCCTTTTGACAAAGAAGATAGTATTTAATTTAAAAAGTAGGTAATAATCTCGATAATTAAACTCTTATTTTTAAATGCAGAAATGTACTTCATGAATACTGTATAAATAGTCATATGTCAACAATATGGTCTATTTAAGACATTAACCCCGCTCAATAGGGTTAGTGCATCTAAAAGGACATCTGGTACAAATTTCGGTGCCCCAAACAATTGCACAACCACCGTCTTATACTAGCAGTCCGACCTCGAGTAGCCCACACTGACTAACAAAGCCGTAACTGGTGACCCATTCAATGAATGGTACGCTGTCACAAACTAATCCATTGAATCCAAGGCCCTCAACATAAAATAACACTATTTGACCATAGAATCAACCCGTAATAATGATAAGCCCATGGCCATTATTTTATTGCGAGACGGTGCAACTATGTCATACAATGCAAGTATAGTTCATTTATCCAAAATAGGGAATATATAATCAAATATTATCGTATCTTAAAATGATAAGGTAAATCACATGGAACATTGTGTTTAGTCATCTGACATATCGCACTTTTAGAAAATTGCAATCTTCTTTACTCAGTTAAAACAATTACCTCAATTGCTTATTTGATACTTCAGACATTTTGTAAATCCCTCGTTAACTGTAAAATAACTCGACAATAAGTTAAGAATGTAATCCCTTACTTTTTACGAATCATTGTGTGTTCTTTGTCTTAAAAATCTCTAATTTGACATTTCTAGTCATCATCGAATGTTTAACACGACTATCAAATATTTGATCCTTGAAGATCAAACGTTTGATCAAGAACAGCGAAACATTTGATGAATGTACAGAATACATAAAAGTCCAAAAACAATCATTGTGTGTTCTTTGTCTTAAAAACCTCTAATTTGACATTTCTAGTCATCATCGAACATTTGACATGACTATCAAACATTTGATCCTTGAAGATTGAACATTTGATCAAGAATAGTGGAACGTTTGATGAATGTCTAGAATGCATGAAAGTCCAAAAACTCTGATCAAACATACCTACAACTATTCTTAGACTTAAAACATCATCTAACAACATTAAACAATCATTAAAGAACGTAAATAACACACTTTTAAAAATGTAAAACACAATGTAATTCCTTTCAAAACATTCTGCAAAAATCATTATAAAAGCCTTTGAATTACTATGACATAATTTAAAAGCATAAACATGACCTTAACTAGTTTTAAAACAGTAAAATATAATATAATAAGAGTAAGGATTCATAAGTTATCCTTGGAGAATATAAATTCCTTCAAATGAGAACTTTCCTTTAAAAAATCCTCCTCTAGTCTTATCAAATGGATTCCAGAAGGTTTGGGTCAGCTCTAGGTTGTTTCCTAAGGGAAATGAGATAGTATTTATAGGAGGGTGGGGTGTTAAACCGATTCCCTACGAAAAATCTATTTTTGGAAATGATCGAACGTTTGATGTTCAATATCAAACGTTTAGTCTATTTATATCAGAGAATCTAGGGTTTTTCTTTGAACGTTTGGTGAAAGTATCGAATGTCTGGCAAAAGCACATCGAACGTTCTAAAAAAGCATCGAACGTTTGATGTTCATACGAACACACTCTGAGCATTGCACAGGCTTTGCAGAGTTTGTGTCTGTACTTTCCAAGATCGAATGTTTGATAATCATCATCAAATGTTTGATGGTCACATTTTCTGATTAAAAAGTTATTTAAATGTTTAATAAAAATTGGAAAACTATTTTTAATCAATCTTTTGTCAAGTATTTATAAAAATAGCTTTTAATTATTTTGGGGCATTACATCCTCCCAACCTTATAAATATTTCATCCTCAAAATTTTGCTTTTCAAAACTTAAAAATAAATCTTTCATAAAATTGCAAATCTGGTTAACAGAAAGAAATAGTTAGATATCAAAGAATAAATTCCTTAAAGAGAATAACATAATAAAATAAACATCCAAGACAAAATTATAAAAATAAAGCAACATTATCCAAAATAAATCATAGGCCCATGCCTATGACTAAATATCCATACAAGATACCAATGTATATATACAATATCTCAAAGTTCAACCCATCGCCTGCTCCCTGGCTAGGTCCAGCTTCGTTGCCTACTCTTGGGCTAGATCCAACTCTGAACTCCTGGACCATTTCATTCCAGTCGGGTATGTTGGTCAAGTCCTCTATCTCCTCGTAGATGAACTTCTCATGAAGTTCCTTGACCTTCTGGGTTGTGTCCTCGTGAGCCCTCCTCTCAGTATTGGCCGTCTCTAACTCAGCCCTTAACTCTGTGGTTAGGTCCTGAATGGCTTTCTCATAGCCGTGACACGAGTCTCCATATTTTGCCGTAACGTCTACATATCTCTCCCATAATGCCTCGATCGCAGCTAATATACGAGCCTCTAAAGGAGATATGGCGGGAGCTGTTGGGGATTATGTGACGACCCGATTTCATAAGCATATATATATTAATTATATTATATATATATATTATATAATATATATATATATATATATTATATAATATATATAAATATATATATATATAATAAATGAAACCGCATTATCACAATGGCGTACATGCGTACAAGCCATCATTATCTCATAATATGAGCATATCACATCAGAGTAATCATAACATTGCAGAGAAACTAAATAAATAACACTGTGAGAGTAATATAACAAAATGAGCTGACATAAACTATATAACAGTTTTACATTCTAAGTGTTGTACATCAACAAAAGGGCTATAAAAAATGCCATATACGGCATAGCCAAAATACATCGATCAATTTTACACATATATAACATCATGATGTAAAACAAAAGCTAGACTACCATAGTCTATACAAAATGCATCTGACGTACACCACCATCAATCATAACCCAAATACGCAGCAACTGGATCTTCATCAAGATCCTCAGTACCTGCAACATCAACATCATCTAAGGCGACTATGGAGTTAACCATATTAACCCAGGCGGACATATGAGTCCACAGTCTCAGTGGTATAAGAAATCACTAAGTTTTCACAATGAGCCAATCTTTCGTTTTCTACTTAGTTTACAATAACAACTACGTTTGGTTTGTAAAATGTCTGTCACAAAAACATGATATAGCTGATAAAGTAAACACCGTAATCATGAAATAGTTTGAAACATACTACTTAGCCATGACTATATACAAGCGCTCCATGTTATAAAATGTTTGGTCACACATGCATATAAACCTATCTATATATAACTTTTACACGTATGTCTTTGCTACAGAGCTGCTCATGTATTCCGTTCAATTTTTGTCACGTTCAACAGGAGTGTCATATAGGCTACCCCTAAGCTCCTCATGTATCCCGTTCATTTGTGTCACGATCAACATGAGTGTCATAAGGCTACCCCTGAGTTGCTCATGTATCCCGTCCACTTGTGTCACGACCAATATGAGTGTCGTAAGCCTAAGTCATACTCATAAAATCATTATATGCAAACTAGTTGTAGACGTATACATAAGTTCTTTTCCATGAAGACTCTTGTGCATACCAATACATCTAGCATAGAATTCTATACAAAACATAATACATATATGTTGGGGGTTGGGCCCGAACAATTATATACGGGCCCATATCCCATTAGTTAGCCTGATCCGTCAGGGGCAAGGCCCATGTTTATGTGGCGCTGACCTTCGGGGTACAAGGGTCGGTTGCTACATAAGGGTCGTAACAGTCTAAGTTCGGTTCTCTAGCCAAGAAGAGTAATGAACCTTGATGGAGAAAGGACAAGGTCCATTATGGCTCGCATTTAAGGCAGTCGATCTCGATTTATGTCCCCGCATGTTCCCAAGATTCTCACACTCGCGAGATACGACTGATGTGACAAGCAAGTGAAAAGCTCATACGCCGTGGACCGATATGTGCGCGACACGTGGAGGGATCTTTAATGGCACGCATGGGCATGGAAAAAAATGGGGATCTTAAGGCCCCACAGCAGAGGCTCATTTAATGAGCCTCGGGGAATCCGCCACCATATAAAAGGGGAGAAAAGCTCGGTTTCAAAAGGTAAGTAACAGAACTCATAAAAAACCCTAAGTCTTTTTGGTTAGAGATTCACTCTCAAAGAGAAAACTTACTTAGGCATTGGAGTTATCCCCCGCCGGCAACTCCTGGCAAGCTCTTATGTTTAACCATTTCTTTCTGTTCTCAGGTTCATGTGAAGTCGGACTCGGAAACTGTCTCAACGATATACATTCTCAAATCATAAAAGTGCTATGCATGCTTTCACATTCATATATTTCAAAACATAACTTTAAACTTTCATCAGAGCATATCCCCTGTCACTTTTATAAGGGCATATCCCCTTTCATTTGCATAAAGGCATATCCCCTTTCATTTTCATAAGGGCATATCCCCTTTTCATTTTTATAA